>VMDO01003224.1:0-136407 GCA_007922755.1 Pedetes capensis
TTTATTTATTTATTTATTTATTTTGACTTTTTGAGACAGGGTCTCATTAAGTTACACAGACTGCCTCTAGTCTCGTACTTGCAATCCTTCTGCCTCCGCCTCCCGAGCCGCTGGGATTACAGGCGTGCGCCACTGTGCCTGGCCGGCTAGATGATTCTTCTGTAGCTCATCACAAAGATTGCAAGTTGGAGGTCAGAGGCAGCCTTTCTAATTTAGGGAGACCCTGATTCAAACTTTAAAAAATAAAAATAAAAAGGTGGCTTAGGACACAGCTCCGGGATAGAGTGCTTACAAAGCATGTGCAAGGCCCTGGGTTCAACTCCCCAGTACCAATAAATAATAAATAAAATTAATGGACTTCCTAGTGTGTCACAACAATGTTTCCAAAAGAATGGGCTCATGGGTGGATGTTTCAAAGGTTAAGAATTTAGGCGTTAGGGTGCGGAGGCTATGGAGCCTGCGCTCTCCAATTGCTGGGTGGCACGTGAGTTCACATTCTTTATCATCCATCATGGTTGAAGCAAGAGTCCTTCTTAATCCTCTTCTTCCTCCATTCTGCCTGTTAATATCTAAGCTATCAACAACACCATCATCATTATCATAGAAAGTAACTAAGACTGGTTGGCTTATTCTGGTTCCCCTGGATTCATCTCAGTGTCTATTTTTGTTGTTGTTGTTGTTGTTTGTTGTACTTGGGGGTTGATCCCAGGGCCTCGCACATACTTTGCAAGCCCTCTACCACCGGCCTGCTCCCCAGGCCCACTTTTTTTTTTTTTTTTTTTTTTTGAGTAAGGTCTCGCTGAGGCTGCCTCTTACCTCAAACCTGCCATCCTCCTACCTCCACCTCCTGAGTAGCTGGGAGTGGCTTGCGCCACTGCACAGGCTAACCTGTGTGTCTTTATTTGGCTCTGTGGTGAGGAGAGCAGATTAGGAGGACCAGGAGGAAGGCAGGTTTTCTCCCCATTTCCCAGGTAAAGAAACTGAGGCTCAGAGAGGCAGAGTAAGAAGATTGACCCTGAGTTTGATCTATGCCAGGGTCCCCTGGCATAACCGGCCTTCCTGGTCTGGGGAGGACCATTATGAACGCCGTGTGAAGAGACTGAGGCGCCCGCAGGTCCAGCCCCTCCCCGCTCCCCGAGGCTGAGCTTGTGTCCCCTGCTCAAGCCAGCGCGAGGACCACGCCCGTATGGTCACGTTCCAGAACCGCTTGGGGCCCCAACCCCACCACACTAACCCGGCAGGATCCTGCTCGACCTGCGATGCCCACGGTGCACACCAGGAGGCGCTTCAGGACCGCTGGTTCAAACCAGGAGGCACGGGTGCCTCCCGCGGACCTGGGCGCTGTGTGGCATCTTAAAGCTCTGAAACTCTGGACATCAGGCTGCCTTTGGGGATCAGGACCTGCAGATCCCATTAAGACACCCCTTGGAGTAACAAGATTTGGACTCCCCGTTACTGTCTCTGGTCATCCAAGGACTCCACCCACATCTGGGGCCTCTCTGGGTGCTCGCCCGTGAGAGCCTAGGGAAGTCAAGATCGTAACCCCTAGAGGGAGAGATAAGCTGAGATCAGTGGGGGACAGATTTGCTGCTCAGAGGCACTGTGAAGACAAGCCCCAGGAGCAGGGTGTGACAGGGCTTCTGCATTTGCCTGGGGCTGTCTTCTGAGTTTTGTGTGATGGCGTGCGGGTGTGAACACACTTCTGGTGCGTGCCATCGAATCGTGTCTGACTCATAGCGATCTGATGTACAACAGAATGAAACACCCCCCGCCCCCCGACACTGTGCCATACCTGGCACTATGTCAGTGCTTATCTGCTATTCATAGGGTTTTCAATAGCTGACTTTTTGGGAGTGGGCTGACAGGTCCTTTTCTCAAGACTGCAGCACCTGGTGTTCCCAGGCGGTCTCCCATCCAAGGACTAACCAGGCCCGACCCTGCTGAGCTTCCGAGATCTGATGGGATCGGATGCCAGGGTGGTATGGCTGCGGGCATGTGCGTGTCCGTGTGTGGGCATAATGCAGGCATTCTGGGTGTGATGGGGTCTGTGCCGGTGAGCCTGAGTGCGGAGGGTGTGTGTGTGTGTGTGTGTGTGTGTGTGTGTGTGTGTGTGTTCCATGTATCTGTGTCTGTTTGGGGGGATTAACCTCATGTATTTAAGAAGCTGGCTCTGCCCTCGAGCCTGTGTTTGGCGTGTACCTTTTTGCGGGGGTTGGATGCGGTGCATGAAGTGCCTGTGTCCGCGTCTCTGTGCGCGTGCACATGCCTACCCAGATGTGACCCGGGGTTTCCAAGGGCGGCTGAAGTCTGTGAAATCCACAACTGTATGTCTAGTCCATCTTGCTCCTGTTCTTAAGCCCACAGCCCTTTCCCTTCCAAGGACCCCAATGTTCCCCTAAGACCCACTGAGGGCTGGGCCCTGCCAGGAAGATGGCAGAGTCAACGCTTTCGCTCCACGTGGCTTATTACAGTCAGGGTTTGGCTCCTTCCAAGCCTTTCTTTCCAGTGTCTCTGGCTCTGCTGCTCCATTTCGCTCCCAGGGGGTCTCCGTGGTCAAGATCACTGTCTTCCCCGGTGGGCAGCAGCAAAGGACAGCCCCATACACCTCCCCACCCCCACCAAGTCCTCCCCTCAATTATTTATCTGTTTATTTTGGCTTCTGGTCTCGAACTTGCAACCCTCCTGCCTCCACCTCCTGAGCGCTGGGGTCACAGGCATGCACCACCACGCCTAGCTCCCCTCCTCTTCTCTTCCAAACCTCACTGGGAGCCGCCAGGGGCTCTAGGAAGGTCATCCAGGGAACCGGGCGGTACCATCAGCGACCACTTCCTCTGGGAACCCAGCCAGAAGGAAAGGAAAGGGCGGAGGGGGGAAGGAGGGACTGGGGGCGTGGCTCAGCGGTACAGCACCTGGCTAGGGTGGGAGGCCCTGGGTTCCATCCCTGGCACTGCAAAAACAAAACGAAAACAACCACAACAAAAAAACCCACAAAAATAAAAAACGCAGCCAGGGGCTCTGGGATATAATTTAGTTCCCAGAGCCTGGGACCCCTCTTCCCCACGAGTGCCCTTTGTTCCTGCTGAGCTTCAGTGAGGCTCAGTGTAGACATTTTCTTTCTCGCTATTGGGGATTTGGGGGCACAGGCAATACAGAAGACACCCCTGCTTCTTCCTAGCCCCCTATAGGGCCTTGGCAACCCAACCGCTCCCTGATTCTAAGAATCAGTCCTGGCACACGGACCCCGTTTAGCCTCTTCCTATTGCAATGACTTGTGCGTCCCGCAGTGAGGCCACACCAGATGGTCATGGGGCTCCATCGGACCAGACTGGAGGGTCGCACAGCCAGCTGGGGTAAAGCTGCCTCTCTCGTGGCCCCAGAATCTCTGTCGCATGGGTTTCCCAGATGCGTCTTCTGTAGCTCATCACAAAGACTGGGGTCAAGTGTGCAAGCGGTAGCCCTGATACCCTCCAAACTCACTGAGTTCAGGGGTGCAGAGATGACAAAGCAACAATATAGACACAAGGGTCCCTGTACCCCAGGGCTTGGCCAAACCCCCCAGGAACATCATCAGTGGCCAAGTCAGAAGCCAAGAAATCACGCGTCAACATTTTTATTTGTGTGTTAGCTTGAGCCCTCTTCTCAAGTTCAAAGGCACCATCAGAATTGCGTGCAGGCAAAAGGGAGCAAAGAAGAAATGGAACTGCCCCCCTCTACTCTGCCCCTCTCCCTTTTTCAAACTGGGCACTTGAGTTGCATCTGAGAAAATTAAAACCACAGGTGATACAAACCCTGTGTGTTGATTTTCTTCTTTTCTTTTCTTTCTTTTTTTTTTTTTTACATTCTTTGTGATATAGAGTCAGTTTTCAAAAAAGTTAATGCATAATAGATAAGGCAAGAGAGCGTTGGGTGGAGATGTGGGAGGCGCTGCCAGCCCATGGCCTCCACTTTTGAGGCCAGAGGCAGAAGGAGCTGGTCCCACGGGGGGAGGAGGGAGGCAGCTGGCAGGTGCTCCTGGGGTGCCAGGGTCCTTCATAGCTCGTCTTCCTGGTCGTCCTGCTCTGCCTGTGCTCTGGCCTCCGCCCTCAGCACCCTGAGGCTCCTAGCCTCGCCTGCCCTGGGGACTCTCTTGGGCAGGGTTGGCAACCTGGGAGCGAGCCAGAAGGCTCTCCGGCGCTTCTGAAACCACGCAAAGCGCCCTGGGGTCTGGAACCTCACTGTCTTCACCTGTTTCTGGGCTCTGGTTCCTGGGGCTGCACCTGGAGCCCCAGAGCCAGCTGAGACTTGGGCTTCAGGGATAGCCTGGATTTCAGGGATAGCCTGGGCTCCAGGGATAGCCTGGGCTCCAGCCTCTTCTCCCTGGTCACCTGGGGCCTCCTCTGCCCTCTGATTATCTGTGGCCTCTGCTTCCTGATCAACTGAGGCCTCTGCCTCTTGGACAGCTGGGACCTCTGCCCTCTGATTATCTGCAGCCTCCGCTCCCTGCACAACTGGAGCCTCTGCCCTCTGGTCATCTGCCACCACTGCCTCCTGGTCAGCTGGGGCCCCTGCCCTCTGATTATCAGTGGCCTCTTCCCTCTGGTCATCTGCTGACTCCTGAGCCCCCTGAGCGGGGGATGCTGCCTCCTCCTTCCTGCGCCGTCGAAAGGAGGTCCACTTGATCTTGGGCCTCCACCGTCTGGCGGAGGGCTCCAGCTCGCTCCCATCAACCACATTTTCTGCGTTATCCCCGGGGCTGGTATTGCTCTGCACGGCAGCCCCATCTCTGGCCAGGGTGCTGGAGGCCGGCTGCGGCCCCACCCTCTCGGAGCTTGATCGGGGCGCCCAACCCTTCACCCTCCGCTTGAGCTTCCCCCAGGACACCTGGCTGACATACTCTCTCCACCTGTCCGCCTTGGACAGCTGGGGCGCCAGGCTGTCCTCGAACATGGGCACTGGCAGGTTGACGCGTCGGCGGGGAGGCGGGGCGCTGGGTTTCTTCTCCCCGCGCCGGAGGAAGGCCTCCACCAGCTCCTCATCATCCTCGCTCTCCACGTCGCTGCCCAGGAATTTGCTGCCCAAGTAACTGACGGGCATTCTGCGCACCTTCCTGCCGCGCCCCGCACCTTTCTGGCTTTTTTTGGCTCTGGAGGTCTCGAAGTCGCTGAACTCGCTGTCGCTGGCGTTGCTGCTGTCGTAGGTGCCCACGATCAGCCGAGGCGGAGGAGTGACCATCTGCTGGACCCTCCTCCTCCCTCGGGGCTCCTTGGGCTTCTTGGGGGGCTGCGGAGGGTGCGGGGTGCTCTTCTCGATGATACGGGCCACGTCTTCCAGGGTGCGGCCCTCTTCCTCCAAAAACTGGGTCAGCCGCTCCCGAAATTCCGCTTCCTTGGTGGCGGGCTTGGAGATGACCCTCCACACGCCCCCAGCCAGCCGGACCTCGCGGGGGATGAGCAGATAGTCGACGTCCTCCCCGATCTGAAGCATGCCCACCGTGGAGTCCTCCTCCTTGCGGAACACCTTGCCGATCTTCTTGAAGGTCCCCACGGGCTTCAGGGCTTCCACGAGGACGTCCAGGTCCATATCTTTGCACACATCGGGGACGCTCCACAGAATCAGGCAGTCGGGGGACGGCAGGAAGCCCCAGGGGAACCAGCCCCCCACGTGGCTTTTCTCCAGGGTCTTTAAGATCTCCAGGGTGATGGCTGGGGCGGGGGCCACTGGGCCCGGACACACCACGCGTGGCCTCGAGTCTTGGGGCGGGAAGGGAGCGCTGCCCCCGGGGCTGTCACTGCCCCAGGACGGGGTGCGCCAACTCCTCCCCACTTCTCCGCGGGCAGCAAGTCCAGCCTTGCCCAAGAGTCGGGCTCCCCACCCCCGCGGACGCGTGGGAATGGATTCCCAGGGTGCTTACGCGAGGTGGGGCGAGGTCAGTCCCGAAGTTCAAAGCTAAGTCCGAGCTGGCAACGTGGCGTCCCGGCTTCAACTGGGGGCGCACACGAGCTCCGCGTGGCGCTAGGGGCGCGGGGCTGGGGCTCCAGAGAGGGGATCGCGGACAAAGACGGCACGGCGTGGACGTCCAATATGGCTGAGGCGCCCCGTGGCCTCTGCCCAGCCCCCAGGCGGCGGCCCCCGGCTCCGCGCTGACCCCGCGGCGCCTCCCCGCCTCCCCAGCGCGCGCGCGCAGCCAGGGCGCAGGAGCGCGCCGGCGGGAAGTGGCTGGGCGCCTCCCCCAGGGCCAGGCCCACCTTCTCATCTTACACGACAGACCGGACTGGGGCAGACGGACAGGGGGGCCGCCCCCTCCTCTCCCCTCCCCAAGGGGTGTGGCCGCGCTCCGGGCTCCCTAGCCAAGCCTTGGAGGCCCACGTCAGCATCTCCCTCTTGCCAAAGGCAGCCGCTCTGCAAGCTGCCCTCCCAGATTCCAGCCAACCCCCACCCCGAGAGACTTTTTGAGGGTCATTGGCAATGTCTAGGACCTCTGTGCGGTTTTGAATTTGTTTTGTTTCGCCATAGTGTGTGGGGGGTTTGAACCCAGGGTCTCTCCCATGCTAGATAAGGGCTCCACCCCTGAGCTGCACCCCATCCCCTTTTTTACTTTTTATTTTAAGACAAGGGCTCGCTCAATTGAGCAGGCTGCCTCTGGCCTCCAACTGACGGTCCTCCTGCCTCAACCTGTGGAGTCGCTGGGATTATAGACGTGCACCACAGTGCCTAGCTCAAGAAATATTTCTGGGCCGGGCGTGGTGGCGCACGCCTGTAATCCCAGCGGCTCTGGAGGCGGAGGCGGGAGGATCGCAAGTTCAAGACCAGAGGCTGTCTGCATAACTTGTGAGACCTTGTCTCAAAAAGTAAAAAAAAAAAAAAAAAAAAAAAAGGGCTGAGGTGCAGCTCAGTGGTCCAGCACTTGCCCCAGTACCGGAAAAAAAGAAAAGAAAAGAAAAGTTTCTGAGCCGGTGAATGAACCTAAATGTTCGTCTGTAGGGACTGGCTTCACTTTATGGTGCGTTTTTTGAGCCGAAATACTATGCAGCTATGAAAAAGAAATGAGCTGGCTAAGACTAGGCAGGTTTTAGGTAACATTTCCTATGTACTAGGCACCATTCTAAGTACTTGTTACGGATTAACATTACACAGGTGATCTGCGAATCATTCACACTAGACAGCTAGGGAAACAGGGGCCCAAAGAAATTAAATCACTTGCTCAAGGTCCCATAACCATGAAGTGATTAAGCCTAAGTTTGAATCCAAACTAATGCTGACTTTTGTGTGGCAATCAGAGTCTAGGTGGGTACATAAATTGGTCACATGGACAAGGACTGCCAATAGGGCCTATTTCTAGGGAGGAGGAGCCCCAGATGCAGGAATTATATATACTTTCCACTGCTCATCCTTTTGGATTGCTTGGAATTGTTGTTGTTGTTAGGTGCCGTCGAGTCGGTATCCGACTCATAGCAACCCTCATAGGGTTTTCAATGGCTGACTGTTTCGGGATTTCCTTGGGAATAGATTGCCAGGTCCTTCTCCCATTTTTGCGGTACTGGGAATTGAACTCAGGACCTCAGAGACTGCAGCACAGCGCTCTACCAACTGAGCCAAATCCCAGCCCCTTGGAATTTTTAGCGATCAAAAATGTTAATGGGGGGGGGGGGCGTAGTGCATGCCTGTAATCCCAGCAACTCGGGAGACCAAGGCAGGAGCATTGCAAGATCAAGGCCAAAGGCAAGACCTTGTCTCAAGATAAAAGGCAGAGGGTGCAGCTCAATGGTAGAGCAGTTACAAAGTACAAGCAAGGCCCTAGGTTAAGCCCTGCAGTACTGAAAAAAAATGTTAATTAAAATAAGCTAAATAACCCCCCCACACACACATCTGTCAGCTTGTCACACAGTGGGGCTTGCTGTGTTGCTGTGATGCTGAAAGCTATGCCACAGGTATTTCACATACTAGTAGGGCCACCCATGGTGGCAGGTTTCAGCCGATTTGGAGGCTCCCTAATCCAGGAATCCTTCACTCGGGGATCCTTTCCGAAGTTTTTCAAAGTATAGAATTCCACCCAACGCATAACAAAGGAAACCTATGGGTAATGCAGCTGCAAAAGATACCTTTGTAAACGCCACAAAAGCCAGGTAAACTAAATAACTTTCATTACCAGGATAGAAAGGAACACGAGTAATTTGGCTCACGGCTTGTGATTTTATTCACTAAAAGAAGGCATCAGGCGGATGTTTAGAGAAAGATAGAAGGAAGAGAAAAGGGAAGCGAAAGAATGCAACAGCGCGGGGGTGGAGAGCAGGGATTGCTCAGCCGGGTTGTTCTGGCTCTCCACGACCTGGGTCGTCAGGCTTCAGCAGATTTTCCTCCCCCTCGCTCGCCCCATCCCAGCCCTGCTCAGCCCCCGGCCTCCTGCCGCCACGCCCCTCCTTTCCTGGGCTCGCAGTCCCTCCCCGGGCGGATCAGCGGTCTCCATGGCAACCAAGGACGCCTGGCTGCGGCGGCAGGGGAGCGAGGGAGGTGCTGCGGGCATGGGGGCCGCGCGGGGTGAGGGCGGGCAGCTCCTATTCCCTATTGCCAGGCCTTGTCCCCAAGGCCAGCTTCCCTGTGAAGCTGCTTTTAAGAGAAAACTGAAAATCCTATGCACAGCTCAGTTTCCAATGCGGGCCCAAGAATTCCAAGACTTCCAAGGGGGAACCTCACAGAGGAGACCTTTGGGTTTTGTAATTTGAACTTTTTACAAAAACGTTGTGATTCGAGGACAAAGCGGTTCTCTTAAGTTTCTATTTTATTAATAAAATTTAAAATAGTGCAAAAAAAAAAAAAAAACTGGGGTGGGGTTGGGGACTGGAGTTGTAGCTCAGTGGCAGAAAGTAAATTTATTTAACAGGTCAAGGCCCCAGGTTCCATTTCCCAGCACTGTGAAGGGAAGAGGGCGCAGAGAGAATTATCCTAGCAGTGAAAATCTCAAATTCTCAACCGTGTTATAAACATTGCTACCTCCTAAGCAGTTCTGCTGTGGGTGTTTCAGAGCCCCCTCCATTTCTGGCAGCTAAGAAGACCCTTCTCTGGCCTCCACAGGGGAAAAAAATTTATATATATATATATATATATATATATATATATATATATATATATCCTTGTTGTTAGGTGCTGAGTCATGTCCAACTCATAGCGACCCTCATAGGGTTTTCAATGGCTGATTGTTTGGGGATTGCCTAGGGAATGGATTGACAGGTCCTTCTCCCATTTTTGTGCTGCTGGGAATCGAACTCAGGACCTCAGATACTATAGAGCAGTGCTCTACCAATTGAGCTAAACCCCACCTAAATATATATATCCCAGTAGGATATATATATATATATAATTTATTTATTTATATATATATATATATATGGGGGCTGGGATTTAGCTCTACCAACTGAGGCCACACTAGGTCATCTGTTGGTGGCCATCTGGATTATTTCCTGGTGTGGTTTCTTAAGAATAAAGCTGCTGCCGGGCACGGTGGCGCACGGCTGTAATCCCAGCAGCTTGGGAGGCTGAGGTAGGAGGATCGAAAGTTCAAGACCAGAGGCAGTCTGTAATTTAGCGAGATCCTGTCTCAAAAAGTAAAAAAAAAAAGGGCTGGGGGGTGCAGCTCAGTGGTCCAGCACTTACAGAGCATGCAAGCTCGAGGCCCTGGGTTCAACCCCCAGTACTGCAACAACAACAACAACAAAATAATAATAATAGTAATAACAGTAAAGCTGCTGTGACTATTCCACTACCTACTCTGTATTTTATTTTATTAATTTTTTTTTGTGTGTGTGGTACTGGGGGTTGATCCCGGGGCCTCACGCCTGCATGCTTTGCAAGTGCTGGACCACTGAGCCGCACCCCCAGCCCTTTTATTTTTTTTCCTTACTTCCTGAGACAGGGTCTCGCTAAATTACATAGACTTCCTCTGGTCTCGAATTTGCAATCCTCCTGGCTCTGCCTCCCAAGCCGCTGGGATTACAGACGTGCGCCACCACGCCCAGTTTATTAATTTATTTTTTGAGACAGAGTCTTGCTACGTAGCCCACGCTGGCCTTGCTCTTGTGATCCTGCTGCCTCGGCCTCCCGAGTTGCTGGGATTACAGCTGTGCGCCACCACACCCAGCAAAAGCTGCACATTTAAATTTTTTTGGTGTGGTTCTTTGGGGCTGAACCCAGGGCCTCGCACACTTTGCAAGTGCTCTACCACTGAGCTGCACCCCCTACCCATTTTAATTGTTTAATTTTGAGTTAGAGTCTAAGCTACGCAGGCTGCCTCTGGACTCCACTTGCAATCCTCCTGGTTCTGCCTCCTGAGTTGCTGGGATTATGGGTGGGCACCACCAAGTGTGGCAGGATCTACACTTTTAATGAAACATGTGCTCGCTCTCACAGGTTGCTAAGGACACTGTGACAAGAGGAATATTAGGCTTACATGCTGGATGAAGAAACAGAAGCACAGAGAGGTGAAGTCACCTCCCCAGAGTCACACAGCTACTTAGTGGCATAGGCAAAATTCAAACTCGGGTCTTTGCAATTCCAAGCCCCTGAGGCCATCTCTGCCGTGTCCCCCCATAGATGCTGGGGCATTACCTTGACATAGGCACCATTTGCCTCTTGGCTTCGCAGGTGCTAAAACAGCCTTTGTCAGCACAGTGAAAACATCCCCACCTCTGGAAGGAGCTTAGTGTGAGTTCAGAAACCTCCGGAA
The DNA here is from genome assembly GCA_007922755.1 of Pedetes capensis. Taxonomy (NCBI): domain Eukaryota; kingdom Metazoa; phylum Chordata; class Mammalia; order Rodentia; family Pedetidae; genus Pedetes; species Pedetes capensis. The sequence goes on from VMDO01003224.1 coordinate 10,697, forward strand.
TCCGAGCGAGAAGAGAGGCTAATGTCTTTTTAGTACTTGGAGGGTTGGGATCTAGGAACCCAGTTATTACAGGAGCTGACTCGCAACCCCAAACGGTGAAAAGCGAAGATTTGGTTAAGTTTGCTGTCCGTAGGGGTCTTCAGGAGACAGTGGGAGACTGACCATAGCAATGTACTTTTATAAATTCTTAAGACAAAGAGGGGCTGGGATTTAGCTCAGTTGGTAGAGCGCTGCTCTGCAGTCTCTGAGGTCCCGAGTTCAATTCCCAGCACCGCAAAAATTGGAGAAGGACCTGGCAACCCACTCCCAAGGCAATCCTGAGACAATCAGCCATTGAAAACCCTATGAGGGTCGCTATGAGTCGGATACCGACTCAACGGCACCCAACAACAACAACAACAAGACAAAGATTGATCAATCTGTTGCTGTCTGTTGTTTGTTTTGGGGTGCTGGGAATGGAATCCAGGGCCTCTTGCCCACTGAGCTGCACCCCCAGACCCAGAACAGTCAATTTACAGCAGTGACAAAATAAAGCCAGCACCTCAAAGCCGGAAAGTGTTGGCGGGAAACGTGAGGGAGGATTCTGCTTGCCTGAAGCTCCCCTGGAGCCGGGCTCTGAGTTGATAAAATCTGTCTCCAGTAGAGGATTTATGTCCTGCCTTTAGGCAAACAGAGGAAAAGGACAGCGAGTCCCTCTGCTTCTAATTTTCTTCACCTCAATAATCCTCAGGGTTTAAAGGAGAAAGATGAGTTTCTTTCATCTGCAAAGTACAGCAGACCCTGCAGGAGCTGGGCGCGATGGCGCATGCCTGTAATCCCAGTGGCTGGGGAGGCTGAGGTGGGAGGATCGCAGGTTGGAGGCCAGAGGTGATTTGGCGAGAACTTGTCTCCAAATAAAAATATAAAAAGGGGGCTGGGCATGCAACTCAGTGGGAGAGCCCTTGCCTAGCTGGGTATTAGTCCCCAGTATTGAAAAAGAAAACAAAGGAAAAAAGAACTAAATGGGGCTAAGGAGCCTGTGCCCTGCCCAGGATCGGGATGCTATGACAGGTAACAACAGGAAGCATTTTGCAAATCTCTGTCCAGTGTCCCTGTTATCATCTTTATCCCGGGCCATTGCTCCACTTTGCACATTAGCCACGGGAAAACAGACTGCGATCTTGGGAAGCCACTTCTGCAAGTGACGGGTTTGGTGCCCTTTAAGCCACTGTGATCTGAGATCTTTAAGAAATCAGGCAGCCTTTGAAAACTTCAGGCAACCCACGGAAGTGATTTTCAAACCTTTCGGTCTTTTCAGCACCCAGATCGTTTTTCCAAATTCAGTCTTAACGCATATCCTCCTGACTCCAGCATATTAAAGAACAGACCCTGAGTTCCTCAAGTATAGCTTTATTTTGTCAGTTCCTACGATATAGAACAGCGAGCACACACACACACAAAGAAACAGAGTTTTAGCTGAACCTGCTTTCAAAATCGGGAGCTGACAAAGACCAGTTGCAGCCCGGTCAGTGAGCACCTGCAATTTGCTTGGGAATTTTTGCCTTGAAGTTTGGGGAGCTGCTGAATTGGATCAGCACCTTCAAGTAGGAACAGTTTTGTACAACAGGTTGCTTCGCAGTCCTGCGGAACTTCAACCTGTCTGGAAAGATCTCCAAAAGGAAGCAATCGACTTCAATTTTATGGGCAACACTCAAGAACCAACCACCCACGTTGCCTATTGTACAAATGCCCTATGAGAAATATCCGACACCCACGATTAGCACAAGTACTGTCTTATGCGGCAATATCATAATAAGATTGGGAGAAGGACCTGGCAGCCCACTCCCAAAAATCAATCTGCCATTGAAAACCCTACGAACAGCAGAGAAGCACTGACAATAGTGTTTCGCCTGTTGTACACAGGGTTGCTATGAGTCGGATACCCACTCGACGGCACCTAACAACAACAACAACATCATAATAAGAAAAGTCACAGGGTCCATGGTTCGACAATGATTATGCTTTGATGGGAGAACAGCATGTAACTAGTACAGGTGCTGGAGACTGTCTGGCGTGGATCCAGGCTCAGTAGCAGAATGTTCTGGGAGGCCTTGTGCCAGGGCTGGCTGGGAATTTACAAGGAGCAAAAAGAACAAAAACCTTTTTTTTTTTTTTTTTTTTTTTTGGCGGAACTAGGGGTTGAACCCAGGGTCTTGCGCCCACTTTGCAAACCCTCTGCCACTGGGCTGCACTGGCAATAGTGTTTCGCCTGTTGTACATAGGGTCGCTATGAGTGTTGGATACCAACCTGACGGGACCTAAAAACAACAACAACAACAACTGGCCAACTCAGACAATTTGACCATTACTGTTAAAAAATAAGAGCAACAGATGATACCTTCAAATAAGACCAGAATCTGCAGTCCATGTAAATAGACACAAATGGGAAGTTTGGTGAGGCTATCGCCTAGTCCATTGCCTCTATCCCGTCTCTATAAACACTTACTCATCAAAGGCTTGCTCTATCGAGGAAGGCTGGCCAGGAACGAAGTTTTCCAGCATAAAAAAGAAAAGCAAAGCCTGCTTTCTCCTGTAGAGGGTTTAGGCCATTGGTCTTTGGGAGAGATTTCTTTGAAGTTTTACTTTGTCATTATAAATTCCCCTTCAGAAGCCAGGCATGGTGGCACATGTCTGGGATCCCAGCACTCTGGAGGCTGACGCAGGAGGATGGCAAGTTCCAAGCCAGCCTGGGCTACATAGTGAGACCATGTCTCAAAACCCAAAAGAAATGAACAGAAATAATAACAAAATTCACCTTTAGGGGCTGGGAGTGCAGCTCGTGAGAGAGTGCTTGCTGAGTATGCACAAGGCCCTGGGGTCCAAATCCAGCACCATTAAAAAAATCACTTTCAACTCCCTACATAACATTGTCTGTTGTAATACAAGGTCTACAGCTGTACCACCCTGGTGTCAGATCCTATCTTTTCTCAGAAGCTAAGCAGGGTCGGGCCTGGTTAGTACTTAGATGGGAGACTGCCTGGGAACACCGGGTGCTGTAGTCTACGGAGAAGGACCTGAAACAATCTACTTTTGCAAACTCTAGGAATAGCAGAGAAGCACTGACATCATGCCTGGCAGGACACAGTGCCAGGTAGCGTTTTGTTCTGTTGTACATTGGGTCACTATGAGTCTGACCCAACTCAACGGCACCTAATACAAAAACGTTGTCATACAAAGATGAATTCTCCTTCAAAGATGCAGTAAAATTGGCAGTCCAGAATGTTGGCCAGGGATTGGTGAGTCCTTGGCACTCCGTTGCATATCCATGGGTTTACGCACATTCCAGATTGAGAAGTAGGCATCCGAATAGGGCATTTATTTGATCCGCCAATATTTACTGGGACATTTCCTTGTTCTGGGCTTGGGGTGACCTGTAGGATATATTTGAAGGAATGAGACAGACTGTGCTTTTAGGAGCTCAGTCCAGCGCTTAGCACAGGCTAGCTCTGTCTAGTTGCAGGAGTAGCGAAGCGCTAGAGCTACCGGGACGATGTGGTCCCTGGTGTGGGCAGAGAGAACAGAATATGCCGCTCAGACTTAGCTTTCCTGGGACACATTTGCTAGAGATTGTTGTTGTTAGGTGCTGTAGAGTTGGATATGACTCACAGCGACACTATGTACAACAAAATGAAACATGTTCCCACGCTGTGCCACCCCCAGCACTATGTCAGTGCTTTTCTGCTATTCATAGGGTTTTCAATGGCAAACTGTTTTGGGATTGCTTCAGGAGTGGATTGCCAGGGCCTCCTTCTGTTTTTGCCATGCTGGGGATCGAACCCAGGGCCACAGAGAGACACTCTACCAACTGAGCTAAACCCCAGCCTGTTGCTAGAGTTTAGAAATGCATAAAGTGCTTTGGGTACCCTGAGCAGCTAATCTTGCCTGGTTTCATCTGGGAAGACTTCTGGGGGAGGTGACATTTGAGAGAAGTTTTGTTTTGTCTTGTTTTTGTTTTGTTTTTGTTTTTTTTCCAGTGCTGAGGATGGAACTCAGGGCCTTGCTCATGCTAGGCAAATGCTCTACCACTGAGCCACTGAGCCATTTCTTCCCTTGTCCTTGGAAGAAATCTTAAATAGGTAAAAAAAAAAAAAAAAACACATCAGTAATTTTTTTGTGTGTGTGTGGTGCTGTGGGTTAAACCCAGGGCCGCTTGCAAGCTAGGGAAGTGCTCTACCACTGAGCTGCACTCCCAGCCCCTTATTTATTTTTTATTTTGAAACAGAGTGTTGCTACGTTGTATAGGCTGCCTCTGGCCCCAAACCTGCAATCCTCCTGCCTCAGCCTCCTGAGTGCTGGGATGACAGGCGTGAGCCACAGTGCCTGGTTTTGATGATTTGTAATAGTTCACATGATGTCCGTGCTATGGGAATAGTTGCTATGCGACACTGATTAGGGAATCAAGACAAGGAAAAGTCTGCACACATTCAGTGCAGGTGCAATTACCTTGAGTATTTTCTTCTTTCCTTCTTTCCTTCTTTCCTCCTTCCCTTCCTTCCTTCCTTGCCCCCCTCCCTCCTCCCCTCCCTCCTTTCCTCTTTCTTCCTTCTTTCCTTCCTCTTTCTCTTTCTTCCTTCCTCCCCTTCTTTTTTCTTCCTTTCTTCTTTCTTTCTTTATGTCTCTTTCTCTCTCTCTTTCTTTCTTTCTTTCTTTCTTTCTTTCTTTCTTTCTTTCTTTTTTTTCCAACAGCTTTTATTTATTTATTGAATGATTGACTGCAGTACTGGGGGGCTGAACCCAGGACTTCGCACCTGGGCAAGTGCTGCACCACTGACCTGTACCCCCAACCTCTTTTTTAATTTTGCAACAGGGTCTCGCCAACTTGTGCAGGCTGCCCCTAACCTCAAACTTGCCATCCTTCTGCTTCACCCTTCTGAGTCTCTGGGATCACAGGTGTGTGCCATGGCACCAGGCCAGACAACTTGCAATGTTTCGCTTTACTCGTGTGAACTTTACTTGTGGAAAAATGCCAGAAGGCTGGTGGTCAGCCCTGGGATCCATCACCACCAGAAGACGTGGCTCCCCGAAAGCTGCCTGAATCTGGTCAGTGAATGTCCCGGGAGTGAAGCGGCCAGCAGTCAGAGTGGCTCCAGTGGCAGCAGCAGACTTCAGCACAGCACGCTGGCCAGTGCTCCTGGAGGGTGTCACGCTGACATCAGCAGGATTCTCCACCGCCACAACGGCCCGGGCTGCCAGGAGCAGCTTCTCCCAGGTTGTCTTCAGATTGATTATATCCATAGCATCACTGTTCCTTTTGTAGACGTCCTGCTTCATCTGGCAGTGGTGGTTGGTGCCACCTAAGTGGGTTCCTGCTGCAAGGAACTTGAGGACATCCTCCTCCTTCATTTGCAGGACGTCAAGGGCTCCCGACACTGTGTTAAAGCTTCCCTTTAAGCTACGATGGGAATCAAGAACAACGCCATGTAGAACCCTCCCTGGGTAGCTCCGAAAAAGCCTCTTTCTCTCTTTCTTTCTTTTCTTTCTTTTCTTTTCTTTTTTTTTTTTTTTTTGGTACTTGGCAGTCCTACCCAGGGCCCCCTCCATACCTTGCAAGTGCTCTTCCACTGAGCTGCACCCCCATCTCCTGTTCTTTTTTTTTTTTTTAATTTTGAGCCAGAGCCTCACTAAGTTACACAGACTGCCTCTGGCCTCGAACCTGTGATCCTCCTGCCCCCACTCCCCGAGTCGCTGAGATTACAGGTGTGCGCCACCTCACCTGGCCTTAATTTTCATTTTTGATGCAGTAATTGTACATATTTACAGGGCACAGTCTGATGAGGTGACATATGCTTATGTCATATAATAATATTCAAACTAGGGCAATTGTTGTTGTTGTTGTTGTTCTTAGGTGCAGTCAAGTCGGTACCCAACTCATAGTGACCCTATGTACAACAGGGGAAACGCTATTGTCAGGGCTTCTCTGCTATTCATAGGGTTTTCAATGGCGGATTGATTTTTGGGAGTGGGTTGCTGGGTCCTTCTCCCAAGCCTGAAGCACCCTCTGTTCCCAGGTGGTCTCCCATCCAAGTACTAACCCTGCTTAGCTTTCTAGATCTGACGGGATCGGATGCCACAGGGCTACGGCTGCAGGCACCAGGGTAATTAGTATACCCATTATCTTAAAACAATCATAATTTCTTCATGGTGAGAGCATCAGAATCCTCTCTGTATGGCTGGGGATGTGGCTCAGGGGCAGAGCACTCGCCTGGTGTGTGTAAAGCCCTGGGTTTGATTCCCAGCATGAGAGGAGACCAATTCTGTCTCCAAAGTTACAGTTAGACCAGAGGAATAAGTCTGAGTGACTATAGGCAATAATGCGGGGGCTGGGATTTAACTCAGTTGGTAGAGCGCTGCGCTGCAGTCTCTGAGGTCCCGAGTTCAATTCCCAGCACTGCAAAAATGGGAGAAGGACCTGGCAATCCACTCCCAAGGCAATCCTGAAACAGTCAGCCATTGAAAACCCTATGAGGGTCGCTATGAGTCGGATACCGACTCGACAGCACCTAACAACAACAACAACAACAACAACAACATATTGCAAAAAGAAAAAAATGTCCCTTAATGACTCCATTGTTGACTTAGACTCTTAGAATGATAATCTGTCTGTGCGCTTGGCAGGGACACTTGAGGAAGAAATGAGCCAAGGAGTCAGGAATTCCACACTGGAGGTTTTGTTCTGTTTTCTTTTGCTTCTGCGGTGCTGGGGGCTGAACCCAGAGCCTCACGCCTGCTTTGCAAGCGCTCTACCACTGGGCTGCACCCCCGGTCCATGTTTTACTTTTTGTTTTGAGACAAGGCTTCTCTGGCTAAATGGCGCAGGCTACCTCCGGCCTCGGCCTTGCCATCCTCCAGCCTCGGCCTCTTGAGTGGCCGGGATCATGGGCGCAGATGCCTCGCCGGCTCCCATGGAAGGTCTTCCCTCTGATGGGGCTTGCAGACATCCAAATGGAGTGAGGCGGGTGAACTTGGAGTTTAAAAGTGAGATGAGGCAGAGGCATAAATTTAGAAGTCGTTGGCACATGGGAGGTATTTTAAGTCTCAGGAGTGGAAAAGATCAGCCAGGGGCAGGGGGTGGGGAGAGGAGAGAAAATGGCTAGGGTCTATGCACAGTGGCAGCAACAGCGAGAGGAGGAAGGATCAGAAGAGGAAGAAAGGAAGGCAGAGATGGGGAGGGGGAGCCACCCTGAGTGTGTGCGTCCCATGAAGGACACATTCCACAATATTTTGTGGTGGCCTGCAATCATTGATAGTAAGAAACCCGATACATGCAGAACTGTTTGGTCTTATAATAGACCTATGAAAAAGCTCAGTTTATACATTGGGCACGTTGTTGTTGTTAGGTGCCGTCAAGTCGGTATCCGACTCCTAGCAACCCTGCATACAACAGGTGAAATACTATTGTCAGTGCTTCTTTGCTGTTCGTAGGGTGTTCAATGGCTGATTGATTTTTGTAGTGGGTTGTCAGGTCCTTCTTCCAAGCTTACAGTACCTGGTCTTCCCAAGTGGTCTCCCATCCAAGGACCAACCAGGCCCGACCCTGCTTAGCTTCTGAGATCGACGGGATTGGATGCCACAGGGCTATGGCTACAGACAAATTAGGCACAGTGAAAGGTTAATAACGATGACCAATAACAAACTAGAATCACTATAACAATACATTATAATAAAATTAATTTAGGGAGCTGGGGTTTAGCTCAGTTGGTAGGGCACTGCCCTGTGTTTGCTGAGGCCCTGGGTTTGATCCCTTGCACTGCAAAAATGGGTGGACATGACAGTCCACTCCTGAAACACACCTGAAATATTCAGCCATTGAAAACCCTATGAGGGTCACTATGAGGTGAGCTCCATGGCATCTAACAACAACAACAACAACAACAACAACAACAACAACAAAAGTTACTTAAAGCCAGGCACTGTGACACACATCTGTCATCCCAGGGGCACAGGAGGCTGAGGCAGGAGGATCACAAGTTCGAGACCAGAAGCAGCCTGCCCAACTGATGGAGATCCAGTCTCAAAAAAATAAAAATGAGGCTGGGGTGGTAGAGCACTGGCCTAGCATGCATGAGGCCCTAGGTTCAACCCCTAAGTACGGAAAGAAAAACAGAAAAACAGGCACGGTGGCACATGCCTTATAATCTCAACACTTAGGAGGCTGAGGCAGGAGGATGGATCGAAGTTCAAGGCCAGCTTGGGCTACAAAGTAGCCAACAAACAAACTAACACACAAACAACACTTATGGATTATTTCTGGAATCTTCCATTTAATATTTTTGGACTTCCGTTGACAGGTTTAGCTCAGGTGGGCGAGGGCTGCTCTGCACATTCTGAGGCCCTGGGTTTGATCCCCAGCACCACAAAGATGGGAAAAGGACTCTGCAGCCCCCTCCAGAAACAACCATGGAAACCAGCCATCGAAAACCCTATGAATAGTAGAGAAACACTGACATAGTGCTGGGCATGGTACAGTGTCAGAGAGTATTTCGTCCTGTTGTACATAGGGTCCCTGTGAGTCGGACCTCATTTGCGGCACCTAACAACAACAGTTGATGAAAGGTCACAGGAAACAAAACCTTGGTTAAGCGTGGACAACTGTATTAGCAGTAGGTTCGAACTATACATTTGAGAGAGTGATGTGTGCTGTTTACTCTCAAACACTGGCTTAAACAACAGAAATTGATATTCTTACAGTCCAGGAGGCTAAAAGTCCAAAATGAAGGCATCATCCAGGCTGTGCGCCATCCAGGTGCCCGGGGGGAGAATCCTTTGAGTTCCTGCTACCTTCTGACAGTGCTAGGTCAATGCTGATGTTCTTGGTTTGCAGCTGCTTGGCTTCTATCTCTTTCTCTGCCGTTATCACGCGGCTGCCTCTCATCTGATTTTGTGTGGCCATTGTACAAGGACGCCAGTCACGTGGAATCAGGGGCCCAGCCTCATGTGACCATTGTGGCCTTGTCTTAATGAATTACCTCTGCTTCCACTGTATTTTCCAAAAAAGGTCCCATGCCCAGGAGCAAGGGGTTAGGATCCCAAACCATCTTTTCCTAGGGGTGGAGGTGGGTAAGGATTCAAAATTCAGCCAGTCCCTGGTGAGGAGGAGAGACAGACAGAGAAGGAGGCATAATGAACAAAACGTAGCCAAGTGTCCCACGAAACAGAGGTTTTTACCTTTTTTTTCCTCCAGTACTGGGGGGTTGAACCCAGAGCCCCACACAAGCAAGGCAAGCGCTTTACCACTGAGCTGCACCCCAGTCCCTTTTTCACTTTTTTTATCTTGAGACAGGGTCTCGCCAAGTTTCGCAGCCTGCCTCCGGCCTCCGATTTGCCAACCTCCTTTCTCTGCCTCCCCGTCTGCTAGTTATAAGCATGGGCGACTTCCAGTTACTGGGCCTGGGAGAGGAACTTCTTCAAGACAAGCACCGAATGGTAGATGTCTAGCAGATGCGGACTTCATGGGAGAGAGCCAAAGCAGCAAAAATATGCATTTTGCTTAAGAAAAATGTAAGTAGCACTTACTATCCCAGACGCTGTTTGAAGCACTTTGCCGATATTAACTCGTTTTCTCTGCCTAGAGGCCTCCGATCGAGCGACGGTCACACTGGAATCCCCAGCATACAAATGGGGAACAAGGCACAGAGATGGGGAGCGCCTTTCCTAAGGTCACACAGCGGGCTAGAGGCCAGGGGCTATAGAATCTCCAACTCGAACCTAGCTCCCTGCTTCTCTTGGGCTCTCTTAGTAAGCGAAGCCTTGAGACCATTCCTTGGGGACTGGGGGCGGGGGGATGTGGGGGTCTAAGCAGGAGACTGAGAAAGGAGAAACTTAGTAGAAAAACAGGAGTGGTGCATCGGAGGTTTGCGGACTCGGGTTCTGTAGGGGTGTTTCTGCATTGTGGCAGGGAACAGTCCTTGCGTGGGAGGGAACCGCAAAGGCGACACGCGTGACTCCTTCCCCAGCCAGGGCCATCAGCAAATCCTCAGGCGCACTGGTCGCTCGACACCCTGGGAGCCCCAGAATCTGCTGCTGGGGGGCCCACGTGTCCTCCAGGCTGCCACTTGGCTCCCCATGCTAAACTCTGGGAACTGATCCAGTCCACGCCCAGACGAGAGGGAGGGAAGCGCCAGAGGCCTGGGCTGGGGACCGCAGGCTGGAACACAACCAGCAACGCAACCAGCGACCAAGCAGCGGAGCCTCCAAAGCTGCTGGAACGCAGCTGGGAGTCAGCGTGGGCGGGGCTGGCGCAGGCCCCGCCCACCACATTACTTGGCTGCGCTGGGCTGCCCCGCCCCCCGCTCCGCCCTCAAGACAACCACGCCCTGATTCCCCCCACCGCGTGACCTCTTGTGGCCAAAGAGACTTCTCAGATCAGGTTGAGGATCTCGCGGTGGGAGATGATCCTGGATCATCCAACAGCTGGGCGCCCGATCACTACAGAGGCTCCTTGCAGAGAACAGAGGGAGCCTGGCCGGGTGGTGCCCGCCTGCCATTCCAGAGGCCCAGGCAGGAGGAAAGCGAGTTCCCGGCCAGAGGCTGAATGGGGAACTTGTACCCTCTCTCAAGATAAAAAAATAAAAAATTGAGCTGGAGGTGCAGCTCAATGATAGAGCATTTGCTTAGTATGTGCAAGGCCCTGGGATCAACCCCCTAGTACTGGGAAAAGAGAGAGAAGAGAGGACAGGAGAGGAGAGGAGAGGAGAGGGGAAGGGACGCGTATACACATGGAGAGCTGTGTGCTGGTGTATACGTGAGCATATTTTTCTCTTTTGGAAGGAAGATGAGAACCCACTACGTTTGCTGACTCGGGGCGGAGGGTCTAGAGGACAAGCAGCGTAGGGTGGCACTATTTTCATTTCTGTACTGCTTGAATGTCTAACACTCTGAGTATCTTATTTTAACATGTCTACAAGGGCTATTTTGGCAATGGGCTTAGGGGTCATTTCTTGTTTTCGTCTTTATATGGCTCCTTTCAAAATAAAAAACAAACCACTTCAACCTAAAAATAAAACATGTTAGAAGCCAGGGTCACATTACAGGCTGCAGCCACAGAGATTTTCTCCTTCTCCTCCTCCTCCTCCTCCTCCTCCTCTTCCTCCTCCTCCTCCTCCTTCTCTTCTTCTCCTCCTCCTCCTTCTTCTCCCTCTCCTCCTCCTCCCCCTCCTCTCCCTCCTCCTCCCCTCCTCTTGCTCCTCCCCCCTCCTCCTTTTTCTTCTCCTTCTTTCCTCTTCTCCTTCTCCTCCTCCTCCTTCTATTTTGGCTTTTTTCCCCTCTCCTTCTTCAGGTCTGGGATAAAGCTTTTATTTCATCTAATTTGCTCTTGTAAAACTGTCACCGAAGAAGACACAGAACAGCGGATCGGAACACCCGAGCCAGGCAGGTCCCTGCACGTGAGATCGCCCAGGCCAGCAACTGCCGTGCTTCATACTCCTTGGGCTCCAAGAAGGAACAGGGACGTCTGCCAAGGATGTCCTCCGCTTTGGTGACATAATAGCTTTAAAACAACAAGCGATTGTGCAGCAAGTGTGAACACTAGGGCTTGCTGTTCTGGAAGGTTCCAAGTGCTCCAGTCAGTGTATTTTCCTGGTGAAATGACAAGAGCTTTGTAATTCCGGTGAGAACTATTTTTTAAATTTCCCTGCCACGCCACTCTGAATCCTTCTGGATCTGCGGAACCAACACGAGAAGGGATAGCTAGGGAAAGGCTGTTCTGGGGTCACTGGAGCCAGGACACTACTGAGAAGGAAGGAAATGAAGTCAGCATCTTTCTTTTGCTCCTTCCTTTTTTCCACCCTCTCTCCCTCTCTTTCTCTTTCTCTCTCTTTTCTGACAGGGTCTCAACTCTATAGCCCAGGCTAACATCAAACTCTCAATCCTCCAGCCCCAGCCTCCCAACTGCTGGGATTACAGGCATTTGTCAGCACGCCCAGCCGGACCGGCTCATTTAATTGCCATTAACATGTACAAGGGAAGTCTAATAATTTACATATTTCTTTTTGAGATGGAGTCTCTCTATGTTGCCCTACCTGGCCCTGAAACTCCTGGGCTCAAGCAATGCTCCTGGCTCATCCTCCTGAATATACAATGATTTAAAAGTTTTGGAAAGCCGGGAGTGATGGCGCACGCCCATGATCCCTATAATCCCAACATTCGGGAGACTGAGGTGGGAGAATCCACATGAGTTCCAGATCAGCCTGGGCTACAAAGTGAGACCCTGTTGGAAAATCAAACAAATAAACACAGTTTTCGAAATAAAGGGGAAAGGAACGTATCAATGGAATGATTTCAAGTATACGTGTTCACAGCTTGTCTTTTTTTTTTAACTTTATGATTGTTTAAAATCAAATACAAGTTTTAAAATTCAAATGTAGAGAGCTTGTCTCTCATAGCTCATGGCTCTGAGCACTCTGATGGCTCCCTGGTTTGTATTTCAATCTTTTTTGTTGTTGTTGTTGCTCGTTTTATTTTTTTAGAGACGGGATCTTGCTATATAGCCTAGGCTGATCTTGGACTTCCAATCCTCCTCCTTGACCTCCCGAGTGCTGGGACTACAGTCATGTACCCGCACGCCTGGCTACATTTCAATCTTCTGGGATTTATTTTGGTGAAAAGAATATAGGAATCCAGCTTTCATTCCCTCACACTCCAGAGATCTTTGGCTGCTTGATCCTTGTCTTGCCCGTTCTTTGGCCACATTGCCTTCATCAAAATCAAAAATCTCGAGACAGTGGCAGAGCATGTGGGAGGCCCTGGGTTCCATCCCCAGCACCAAAACCCCCCACAAATAACATACTTGGGGGCACTAACCTATTAGAAATATTCTACTTTGGAAATGCATTTTCCTGGCTGGTAGTTGTTGTTGTTCGGTGTCATTGAGTCAGGTCCAACTCATAGCAACCCTATGTACAACAGGTGAAACGTTACCCGACACTGTGCCATGCCAGGCACTACGTCAGGGCTTCTCTGCTATTCATAGGATTTTCAATGGCTAATTGTTTCATGATAGTTTTGAGAGTGGGCTGCCAGGTCCTTCTTGCATTTTGGGGGTACTGGGGATCGTATCCAGGGCCCCAGAGTGCACAGAGTGGCACTCTACTAACTGGAAAATCCTGGAATCTAGGGCCTTCTTCATGCTAGGCAAGCGGTCTACCTCTGACCTATGTTCCCAGCCCAGGAATTGCTCTTCTTTTTCAAAGCTTCTGAGCAACTTTCAGATGGAAACAAATTTTCAACCACTGTTCTTACCTTCCTCTGTTAAATTCAGGAGCTGGTCACAGAGGTAGTGAAGGTTTTGCTTTATAGTCAAAAAACCGTTACCAACAACTGTGCATGTGACTTAGCCTAGATTTGAAAGTCACAGAGAGAGGCCCCAGCAGGCGGTGCTCCCAGCTGGAACCCTGCCCTGATTTGTTACACATTCACTTGTGTTTATAAAACTATGACCCACGGCTGCTGCTTTTGTACGGCAGCGGTGCTCAGGCTTACTTGACATTAGATCAGAGCAGAGCGTGACAAGGCATGTGCTTTGCAGAAATAGTCGGTGGAGTTTTTCAGGCTCAGACACGCCCACACCAAAAGAATTTTTGAAACTAACCAGCAAAGGCAGGGATAACCTTCCAAACTAAGGACGCTTTATAAGAAGGGCAAATATTTTTCCAGAAGTGGCAGGAAACGCTTCCAAGAACTGCAAAAAAAAATCTCGTTAATTTGGCAATCTCGGTAAATGTGGCTTGGGGCAATTGATCTTTTTTTTTTTTTTTTTTTAAGCACAATGTTGTTGTTGTTTTAATGTAACGGTAGCTAGAGAAAATGAAAAGTGTCCTGTTATCTCTCCATAGGCATTCGAAAAAATGATGTCCCAAATGGTGAGGATAACAGTTAGGGACCCTATACAGTTCCTCCCACCCCAGGGACAAGCAGTTTTTACTTTGTTTTGCTTCTTTCCAGGAAAAAAATATATTAATACATATATGAACTACCATATATAACTGGCCTGCAGCCTTAGTCCTGTGGCATCCGATCCCATCAGATCTCGGAAGCTAAGCAGGGTCAGCCCTGGTTAGTCCTTGGATGGGAGACCACCTAGGAACACCAGGAGCTGTAGGCTTGGGAGACGGACCCAGCAACCCACTCCCAAAAATCAACCCACCATTGAGAACCCTATGAACAGCAGAGAAGCGCTGACAATCGTGTTTCGCCTGTTGTACATAGGGTCGCTATGAGTCAGATACCGACTCGTCGGCACCTAACAACAACAACATATATAACTATATAATGCTTTTTGTTTACACAAGGGACATTACATATGGCCTGAGTCATTTTAGTATTTTTCACCTAATAAAATATTTTGGAAGTCATTTTCTGCCAGTGTTAGGCATCTAAACCCTTTTTATTTTATTTTATTTTACTTTTTCACGCCACTGTTTGTTGAATCAGCTTTTTTTTAAAACAATGTTATTTTATTTCTAAATGTTGGTGGTGCACAGAGTCATAAATCATTTGCTATTGTCCGTTTCCCCCCAGTTTCTCAGTGTCTTTTAACTTTATTATTTTTTCCTCACTTAAAACATATAAAAGAAATATATAAAGTTTTTAACTGGTCTGCGGCTCCAGTAGCTAAGTACCCATATTTTCTTTGCCGGCTTCAGGTTACAAGGGAATGGGACAAGGTCTGACGTACATTGATGTGAAGGTGACCAGACCGTGACAATCTGCTAGGTCCACTCTGCTGAGAACAAGTGTTCTGCACCACAAGATGATCACAGTTTTGACCTGGCTGGGATTTACTTTTACAGAGTGTTTCCCCCAACAGTTAGTGTATTGTCCCAACACTATCTAATTTTTTTCTCACTCTTTCTTTCTTTTCTTTTCTTTTTTCTTTTTTCTTTTTCTTTCTTTCTTTCCTTTCTTTTCCTTTCCTTTCCTTTCTTTCTTTTTCCTTTTTCTTTTCTTTCATTTCTTTATTTCTTTTCCTTTCATTTCTTTATTTCTTTTTCTTTCCTTTCTCTCTCTTGCTTTCTTTCATTCTCTCTCTTTTCTTTCCTTCCTTCTTTACTCTCTTCTCTTGGTTTCTCTCATCCTCTCTTTCTTTTCTTTCCTTCCTTCCCCTTTTATTTAAGGCTTAAATAAGTCATCGTTAGCTGCTTAGAAGAATCCTGGGCACACTGTATTACTAAAACCTTTGCTAGATTCAATACTAAACCTCTTGCGGGTTTGTTCTTTCTATTCCCTATGATTTCCTTAGGGCTGGGATTTAGCTCAGTGGGTAGAGCACTGTGCTGCAGTCTCTGAGGTCCCGAGTTCAATTCCCAGCACCGCAACTCGATGGCCACCACCACCACCAACAACAATGATTTCCTTACTGAGTTCCTCTTCCAGATTATTCGATACTTGTCTTGTCTTTGATGCAAGCTCTTTGTAAATCCGGAAAATGACTCTTGAGTCTGTGAACCTTGTGGTAAATGTGCTCCCCAGTTGGTTGGTTGTCTTTTGACTTGGTGGAGTTTGTTTGCTTCTTTCTTTCTTTCTTACTTTTTTTGAGAAATTAAATGTTTAAAAAGTCAAATTGAGTAATCTTTTCCTTTTGATCCCAGACTCCAAGTTCTTCTTAGAAATGCCTTCTCCTTCCAAAATTATAAGTAAACTCACTGTTGTTTAGTCTACATGTTTCTTGATTTCATTTTTTACATTGACATGCTTGATCAATCCGGAAGATATTTAGGGTTACAAAGAAGGAGTTAGGAGATTCAACTTGATCCTTTTTTATCCAAAGGGCAAGTCCGTTTCCTAAGCACCAGCTATGTTTAGAAAACCCCTTTTCAGAGACCCCAAAGAATGGGAGAAAGTCTTTGCATCCTGCACATCTGGCAGAGGATTAACTTCTAGAATATACAAAGAATTTAAGAAAGCAAACACCAAAGCAACAAATAATCCAATAAATAAGTGGGCAGTGGGACCAGACAGATGATCCTCAAAAGAAGAAATACAGATGGCTGATGAACACGTGAAAAAATGCTTAATATCCCTAGCCATTAGGGAAATGCAAATCAAAACAACACTGAGATTCCATCTCACTCCAGTAAGAATGGCCAAGATGAACAAAACAAATAATAACAAATGCTGGCGAGGACATGGAGAAGGAACCGTTTTACACTGCTGGTGGAGCTGTAAATGAGTTCAGTCACTTTGGAAATCAATATGGAGGTATTTTGTTGTTGTTGTCAGGTGCACATGAGTTGGATCCAACTCATAACTCCTAGTGAGCCTGTTACAACAGATGAAACACTACCTGATACTGCCATGCCTGGGACTATTGTCAATGCTTCTCTGCTATTTATACGGTTTTCAATAACTGATTATTTGGGGGGAGGGGGCTGCCAGGTCCTCCTCCCAAGCCTATACCCAGTGTTCCCAGGCAGTCTCTTATCCAGGTACTAACCAAGTACTTATCCAAGTACTAACTAAAACTAACGTGTTTAGTTTCCAAGATCAAAGGCTGAATCCAAGACACACCGACCAGAAGTATAACTAGTACATAGAGAAGTCTGGGCAGGCATACTGCAAAACCCACAATCTTACCCAGAGGGCGTTACACTCTCCTATCAGCTCTTTGGAGCATTGAAAAGTAAAGATGTCATATTGAAGATGAAGGTGCGCCTGACTCATGCCATGGTATTTTCAGTGGCATCATATGGTTGTGAAAGCTGGACATTGAACAAGGGAGACCGAAGAAGAATTGATGCTTTTGAATTATGGTGCTGGAGACGAATATTGAATATACCATGGACTGCCAAAATAACCAACAGATCTGTCCTAGAAGAAGTGCAACCAGAGTGCTCCTTGGAAGCAAGAATGGCCAGACTGCACCTTACATATTTCAGACATGTAGTCAGGAGAGATCAATCCCTGGAAAAGGATATCATGTTTGGGAGAGTGGCAGGTCAACAAAATAAAGGAAAACCCTCCACCAGATGGATTGACACAGTGTCTGCAACAATAGGCTTAAACATAAATAAGGTTGTGGGCCTGGCACAGAATAGGGGAGTGTTTCCACCTGTTGTACATAGGGTTGCTATGAGTCGGACTCGACTCGAGGGCACCTAACAACAACAACAACAACAACATCAGCAACTGTGGCATCTGTGGACAAATTTACTATAGTTTTGGCTGTTTATTCAGTACTTCGAACTGCAAAGATGAAAATAAATTTGCCCTTCTTGTTACTTTTTAAAAATAGTATTTATTTCTGGCATGATGGTACAGTCCTCCAATCCCACGGACTTGGAAGGCTGAGGCAGGAAGATTGCAGGTTTGAGGTCAGAGGCAGCCTGTGCAACTTAGCAAGACCCTGCCTCAAGGCAAAAAATCGAAAAGGGCTGGGGGTGCAGCTCAGTGACAGAGCAGTTGCCTAGCATGCATGAGGCCCTGGGGTCAAGCCCCACCTCCAAAAAAGTATTGAAATGTCATTTAAGCTGGGCATGGTGGCACATAACTGCCATCACATGGGCTACACAGTGAGAGCTCATCTCAAAGAAAAGAAAAAGAAAAAGAAAAAATGTAATGTACACGCAGCAAATGCACACGTTTTATTATTTATTTATGTATTTATTTTATTATTATTATTATCATTATTATTATTATCATTTATTTATTTATTTTTGGTGCTTCGGAGTTGAACCCAGGGCCTTGCACATACTTTGCAAGTGCTCTACCACTGGGCAGTACTCCCAGCCCATTTTTAACTTTTTTATCTTGAGATAGGGTTTTGCTAAATTATGAAGGCCTATAGCCTTAGCCTTGTGGCATCCAATCCTGTCTGGTCTCGGAAGCTAAGCAGAGTCGGGTCTGGTTAGTACTTGGATGGGAGACCGTCTGGGAGCACCAGGTGCTGTAGGCTTGGGAGACGGACCCTGGCAACCCACTCCCAAAAATCAATCCGCCATTGAAAACCCTGTGAATAGTAGAGAAGCACTGACAATAGGGTTCCTGCTTGTTGTACACTGGGTCACTATGAGTCGGATATCAACTTGAGGGCACCTAACAATAACAACAAATTACGAAGGCTGCTTTTGGCCTTGAACCTGTGATCCTCCTACCTCCCCCTCCCTATTTGCTGGGATTACAAGCATGAGCCGCTGTGCCCAGCTTTACATGTATGCATTTTACATATCCATATATTCTGTGGATTTTGACAGATACGTATGCCTTGGCAGCCACCACCCCAAATACAGAACATTCCACAGGTCCAAGAAATTCCTTGGAATGCAAAGCCCTTCCCTTATCTGAAGCAACCAGTGTTCTGGTTTTCATCATCATAAATTTGTTTTTTCCTGTTCTGGAATTTCTTGCAAACGGGTTCACACAGTATGTGAATATCTTTCTGTGCCGGCCTCTTCTCCTTCACATAAAACCTTTGAAACTAAAAGCCAGGCACATACTTTGCAAGGACTCTACCACTGAGCTGCACCTCCAGTGCCCCTTCTTGTAAAATTTTTTATCTTGGCACGGAGTCTTGCTAAGTTACCCAGGCTGCCTCTCACACTGAATTTGAGTTCCTCTTATGTCCACCTCTGAGTTGCTGGGATTACAGACATGTGCCACCAAGCCTGGTTACAAGTCTTTCTCATGCTCGATGATGCCTACAAGTTTTGTTCAATGTCAGGCCAGGAGCAGTGGTGCACGCCTGTAATCCCAGAGACTTGGGAGGTAGAGGCAGGAGGGTTGCAGATTTGAGGCCAGAGGCAGTCTGCATAATTTAGCGAGACCCTATCTGAAGATAAAAAGTAAAAAATGGGTTGGGGGCATGGCTCAGTGGTAAAGCGCCTGCAAAAGCATGTGTGAAGCCCTGGGTTCAACTTCACTGTGCCACAAACAAAAAAAAAAATTGTTCAGCTTCATTCACAATGATCATAATGAAATGGCGGGAGCAGATTGGCAACAGCAGATGACCTGGAGAAATTTCTGGCAGCTGGTCAGAGTTCCTGCTTCTAACAGCTGCAGGGGTGTGGACATGTAGAGGCTGTACTGTGACTTTAAAACCATGGCAGTGCAAAACCACCAGTGTTCTAATCCACAGAACATTCAACACAATAGTAAATACATATTCATCTTTAAAAGACTCTATTCCAAAACATCTAGGAAAATGAGTTATCTTGGCAATGTTGGTAGATGCACTTAGGGTTATAGAACGCAAATATTAAGGAAGAAAATAAATGGCCCTCAGCTCACAACTCAGAAAACAGCCTGTTATAGTTAGAATCTAAATGTCCCTCAAAGCTTGTGTTTGAATGCTTGGTTCCCAGCCGATGGCACTGTTCTGGGAGGGTATGAAATTTTAGGAGGCAGGAGCCTAGTTTTGTGGAAGGGGAAGTGGATCCCTGGAGTGGGTTTTGGAGGTTTTTACCTGGACCCATAGTTCTTATCACTCTCGGGCTCCTGATCCACCATGCTGTAAGGTCTCGCCATGCACCCTGCCCTACTGCCATTACAGGCTGATCCTCTAACTGTGAGCCCCCAACAACTCTCCGTTCTCATAGGTTTGTTTTGGTTTTTCTGTCACAGTGATGTACCACCTCACTGATACATGGCCTTACTCATAGTTTACAGAAGTAAAAAGAATTCATGTGCATGGCTGGAAATGCAAAAGATAAAAAAGGAGCAGAGTAAAAGAGATTCTCTTCCCCACCCCTTTCCCAGTCTCTCTCCCCAAAGGCACCACCAGTTTAAATATTTCTCTTTTCCTTTTAGATATAGACCTTTTCATAAAATATCTTAAAGACTCCACATTGGATATTCATTACTGGAGCCTGTTTCTCCCCGTCTATCTTGGGGTCCCCATTTTAGCTACTTCCAACAGCACCACCCCAAACCAGAGGACTAAATATTCATCCCAAGCCTCCCTAGGGAGTCATTTGGTAACTACTCTGTGCTCTCTGCATCTCTTCCTTTTGGAAAGAATCCCACATAAGTCTGGAGGGTTTGCTGTCAATTAAGGGGTCTACATCCCTTGTTATAGGGACACGTGATGCCAGCTGGCCAATCAGAGCGCTTGTGCTCCTAGCTACCCTCCTTTGGAGCTAGACATGTGATCCAGGCTGAGCCTATTAGAAGTCTTCCCTGGGACTTTGACTAGAACCATGAGTAAACATGTCACTCTTACTGGGAGCTATAAGCTTTACCCTCCTGGCAGCCACCTTCTCAGCTCACGGAGAGGCCTGCCTAAGAATGAAACCAACAGAGAGAGAAGAGAGGCTGGGCGTGGTGGCACACATCTGTCAACCCAGCAACTCAGAAGTGGAGGCAGGAGGGTCACAGGTTCAAGGCCAGAGGCAGCCTGAGTAACTTAGTGAGACTCTGTCTCGATTTAAAATAAATAAATAAAGCATCAAGCTTACATTCTACTGGTCGAAGACTCCAGAAAAAGACACTATTACTGGGCGTCATGGGACATGCCTGTCATCACAGTGACTTGAGAGACAGAGGCAGGAGGAATGCAAGTTTGAGGCAGTCTCCACAACTTATCAGGGTTTTGCCTCAAAGAAATAAAAATAAAAAGGGGCCTGGGGGTGCAGCTCAATGGTGGAGCATTTACCTGGCATGCATGAGGCCCTGGGTTCAACCCCGTACTACAGAGAGAGAGAGAGAGAGAGAGAGAGAGAGAGATTGATTTTATTCCCAAACATCTCAGCAAACTCTAAGGAGCCTCATTGGATCAGTCATTGGAGGCGTGGCAGATGGAATGCCCTGATTGGCTGGACCTAGTCATATGACTTCTCTGGAACTTGGAGTAATGTTGCCAGATGAGAAGTCTCTTCTTCAGAGGAAAACAGTGAAATTGCCAGAAGAAAAGGGGATAACTACAACAGGGGCAGAACCTGGCCCACCATGATGTGAATAGCCGGATTCTGCTATGTGCTCCCGCCACCATGATGTTCTGCCCAAAACACTATGGACTGAGCCCTTCAAAACTGTGGGTCCAAATAAATCCTTCCACCCTGAAGTTGTTTCTCTCAGCCATTTTGTTACAGTGACGTGAGAATCTCTAATACAGCCACAATGGGCAGCTTTGTCTTTTTCTTTCTTCTTTTCTTCTTGCTTTTCAACATTCTGGGTGACTCTGATATGGTGGCCACCCTGATTCAGGGGTCCCTAGCAGGGAACGGGCTTGGACAGGAGAAACCTAACTTTTAACTAAAAGACTTCAGGGAGGGGAGGAAGGGGTTTCATTTTCCAGCTGCTTTAAAAAAATAAACTAGTGCTTTCAGAGAATTCACATCACCCATTCTCTATTCTAGAAACTTCTAGAAACCCTAAGGTCTGTGGGAAATCATGACATTGGTGGAATGCCATTACAAAGGACAGATAGCTGCTTCTCTCAAGGGAAATTAACAACACAGCATGAACCCAAGTCTGGTGACCCCTTCATGTGGCTGGAGGTCTATGAGTGTGCTTTGTCTGGCAAGAGAATCCTTTTCTCAAATTAAACAGCCCATGCACCCTCCCCCTATAAAAGACACTGAGCAGGGCTGGGCACAGTAGCTCACGCCTGTCATCCCAGTGACTCTGGAGGCTGAGGCAGGAGGATGGCAGGTTCCAGGCCAGAAGTGGCCTGTGTAACTTAGCGAGACCCTGGCTCAAGATAAAAATTTAAAAATGGGCTGGAGGTGCAGCCCAGGGATAGAGCACTTGCAAAGTATGTGCAAGGCCCAGGGCTCAACCCCCAAGTACCGCCAAAAAAAAAAAAAAAAAAAAAAAGACTGAGCAGCTACTTAATTTATTGAACTTTATTTTGCACACATACATTTACATTTGGTAACTGTGGCACTGATGCATAAACACAATGATGCCTTAATGGATCTGCCTGTGAAATCAGAGCCAAGCTGCTGAAGGCTTTTGCCACCTGTGGAGCCCAATTCCCTCCGCAGACAGCAGCGGCTGCAAGTAGAAGCCAGGCTTCCTCTGCGTCTCCAGGGAGACTCACCCAGGATTTTCAAATGAATCGTCGCAAGAAATTTGCCTGAAAGTTGAATCACTAACATTTGTTGTTCACTTTTTCTTTTCAGACATGTATGTTGGACAAACTGGCCTCGAACGCCCGATCCTCCTGCCTCGGCCTCCCGAGAGCTGGAAATGCAGGCGTGTGGCCCATGCCTGGCTCTGCTCACATGCTTCAATCACAAAAACTGAAGTTAGAAAAGAGACCAGGAAAACTCACAGGGGCTAAAGCGGTAGGACAAATTGTTACTGTGCCCTACGTTAGCACATGAACTTGCTGGCATGCAGCTGAGGCGTCAGCACAGCACAAGCGCAGGTGAAACAGAAAAGGAAATCGATTTCAGAGAACTGGATCACAGGACATGCGCAGGACTGGATTCCTTCCACCTCTGACCTTCCTCCTCAAAGGCACGTTACAAGAAATTTAATGGTACGCAGAAGGAGGGCATGAGCAGCTAGCTCTAGACCTGCATGATACGAGTGGACCTAAAACACAAGGGGATACTCTGACAGGTGTCACTCACTGTGACTGGTTTGGATCACTACATATTTAGCCATCATTCTGCACACTTTAAAACACATGGAAGTACAGATCTGGGTTACATCTTTGTGGATGCCTTGGGACTTTCCAGTATACAGTTTGTAAACAACTGATATGGAGGACCCTTCCTCCTCCCCTACCCGTGTGCGCACGCGCACCTGTGCCTACAGGTCCCACTCACAGTGACCCTCTTAGGGTTTTCTTTGGCTGGTTGTTTTGGGATTGCTTTGGGACTGGATTGCCATGTCCTTCTCCCATTTTGGGGGTGCTGGGGACCAAACCTGAGTCCTCAGGGAGTGCAGAGCAGGCACTCTACCAAGGAAGCTAAAACCCCAGCGGTCCGATTCAGTCTGTGTAAATCCAGAGGGCAGAGATTAGCCAATTTATTTCCTTTTCTTTTTCTTTTTTTGCAGTGTTAGGGAGTTGAACCCTGAGACTCACGCATGCTTTTGCAAGTGCTCTACCACCGAGCTGCAACCCCAGCCCATTTTTTTCCTTTTTTTTTTTTTTTTTCCTTTTTTTAAATTCTGAGGCAGGGTCCTACTAAGTCACGCAGGCTGCCTCTGGCCTCGAACTTGCAATCCTCCTATCTCTGCCTCTGGAATCGCTGGGATGACAGGCATGCACCACCATGCCTGTCTCAAAACTTAGCCGATTTTTAAAAGATTATTTCCCCCCTCTTCTGTGAAAAGGAGACCTCAAAGATGGTGAGTGTGGTGGCATTGCATGGAATTAGGAGTCGAGACCCCAGGGATGTCCTTTTCTACCCATCGGCCCTCTCTTCCCCCACAGGCTTGCTGTGATGGCGTCGTCCCCAAATGGGAGGAAAGTGCCATCTTCGTTTTATTCTATTTTATGTTACTTTTGTGCTGCCTGAGATGGAACCCAGCACCTCGTGTAGGCCAGGCAAGTGCTCTACCACGGAGCCACACCCCAGCCTGTACCACTTTTAATACCAGACTCAGAAACTCTCGTTATCCAGGTCAGGCAATCAGCTCTTGGACCTAACCAGGTTGTGGTTAGACAGCCAGACAATGGGACCTGAAGCCAGACGGCGTTGGAGAAGCCGGGCCTTCAGCACCGATCCTGGACTAACCTACCTTCTGGTCACCATGGGAAGGCTGAAGGGGGAAAGTGGCCGTCCTCTTCCTCAAAATGCCAGGCCCTGCAGGTTGGCTGAGCCTCCACGGGAGGAGGCCAGGAGTGGAGGAGAAACATTGAACATGGATGAGCGTGACTAGGGACCCTATCCATGCATAAAGGGGAGTGAGTGTTCTAGAATTTTCCCAAGCCACTTTCTAACTCTCTGGCCTCTGCAGGTGAGCTGCCGAGGTGAAAAGCAGCCCCAACAGAGACAAAAGCAGCGACACACACCTCCCACGCCAGTTCCTCCTACCCAAGACATCACATCGCTTCCATTGGATAACCACAAACCAGGCCCCTCAAGAAGTAAACAGCCTGTTTCATTCCACAAGAAAAATCTTCCCTCTGGCCTTGCAACATCTTCCTTAGTCTTCTTTCAGCTTCTTGCGAATGGGCGGTCACCGAAAGGAAACCTTTCTGGAAGCTGTGGAGAAATGAGAACAGCTTGAAAAGGGAAGCCGGGAGAGGCATCGGGAGATTTTTACTTCTAGAACCTTCCGAGTCCTTGAACATTTCCATCCCCCCGACCAAGCCTTAGAAAATTTCTTAAAGTCCTTAAATCCATGTGCCTTGAAAACAACATAGCCCCAATCCATAAAATTCTTTTTTTTTTCAGGACTCCAGGGCTGAGCCCAGGGCCTCGTGTATACTTGGTAAGCCCCCTGCCGCTGTACCCTCGGCCCCTGTTTTTTGAGTGAGGGTCTCACTAAGCTATGCAGGCTGCCTCTGGCCTCACCATCCTCCTGCCTCTGCATGAGCCCCCCATGCTGAGCTCCAAGCCATGAATTTCTTTTTTTATTTTATTTTTTTTGTGGTACTGGGGGTTGAACCCAGGGCCTTGCGCCTGCATGCTCTGCACATGCTGGACCACTGAGCTGCAGCCCCAGCCCTTTTTTTTTTTTTTTTACTTTTTGAGACAGGGTCTCGCTAAGTTACGCAGACTGCCTCTGGTCTTGAACTTGCGATCCTCCCGCCTCCGCCTCCTGAGCCGCTGGGATGACAGGCGTGCGCCACCGTGCCTGGCTGCCATGAAATTCTTATGGAGGGAAATGGTTCAGATGGAGGGGCAGAGAAAGCACAGAGATACTCATCCATAGAAGACGGATCTGTGGGTCAGCTTCATATGCCACCAGGGATTCCCACAGTGGCCAGCATGGGCCCAAGGGAGGCCCAGGCTCTCAGCCTCTAAAACATCACCTGGAGGTTGCTGTGCACCAACCCCAGTACTCTGGGCTCCTCCTTACCCAGGTGACCTACCGTCTGCTAGGCTCCCCTGTGCCCATGTCCCACTCCTGCGAGCCCACTGTATCCAGCTCCCTCTGTCCTTATTCTCACCTTTGGAGGCATGAGGACAGCTTCCTAACTTAGCCTTCGGAGCCCTGGATCTTGAGGCCGGCTCCTCGGCAGGCCTCGGGCCTCTGGGGACTCTCTGAGCTGACAGAGCCCTTCTGGAGGCCGGGCCTTTCTTTGCAATCGCAGGCTTCTTCTTGGTCCGTTTGGAATCCGCCAGGACGTGAGAGACAGGGTACACGCTCACCCTCTTCTTCTTCTTCCTCGTGAGGGCAAGGGTCTTGCCCACGGCCCTCTTCTTTGGAGGCCTCCCGGGCCCACCATCTTGGTCTAGCTCATCAGTCCCTCCAGGGCCCTCAGCTTCCCACCGGGCAGCCCGTGGTGGACCCCTGCGAATCTTCCAGGCACGTTTCTTCTTCCAAGCCAGCCCTTGGCGCTTCACACGAGGCTTTCTGGTGCTCTTGCTAGATTCTGCCATCTCCAGGCTTTGGGGGTCAGCCGCCCAGGAACCCTCCCAGTAGGCCTCACAGTGGCAACAACACCTGCCTTTGGGTTTTTTCCAGGGGCCCAGCTCCTGCTTGGGATATTTTATCTGCTTCTTCCTCCTGGAGCGAATCTTAGCTCCAGCCCTGCGAACCAGCCCTGCGAACTGCCGTCTGGGACGGGCGCCCTGGCTCTCTGCTTCATTCCAGGGTTTGGGGTTCACCATCTTCAAAGCAGAGGTCAGGTCTGCCCCCAGCGCCAGCTCCTTTCTGACCTCCTTTGGTACCGAAGGCCAGGCCGCCTCGGCCTCAGCTTCCCCCAGAGCCCTAGCTTCCCTCTGGCTGCGGAGCTCCTGATCCAGGTGGAAGGCAGTTTGCACCACCGTGCCCAGGAGCACCCCCAGACCTTCTGCCCAGGCCTCCCAAGGCTGGCCCGGGAGGCGTGGGGGTGGGCTCAGCCGCAGCAGGCGGACCACATCCTCCCAGCTGCGCCCCTCTGCACCCAGGAACTCCTTCAGGTTTCTTAAAAACTCAGCGTCCTGGGTGGGGTCCCTGCAGGTAACTCGCCAGACGCCCCCTCTTCCTGGGAATTCGCGGGGGATGGAGCTCAGATTCACACCCTGGTTGACCTCCACCAGGGCAGCTTTGACATTGTCTGCCCGCATAAAGATCCTGTTGAGCACTCGGTAGGTGCCCAGGGGAGAGAGGACCCCATTCAAGACCTCCTCGATGTCTGCCTGGCCGCAGTTCTCAGGGATGCCCGTGACCAGCAGGGACCTGTGGAGGTCCACTTCCATCCCTCGACACCAGTCCTCCAGAAGGGTCATTGCTAGGGCCTCTGACATCCAGCTGATCTCACTGCCGGTGATGCAAATGGTCTGCGGTTTTCGAGGGGACGTGGGCAGCAGAGATCCCCAGATGCGGGTTCTGCAAGGTCACAAGGTTGGGGGGGTCAGATTCCCTGGAAGATGGCCAGGCACACAGATCGCGGCTGTCCCCTCCTCAGCTGGCCCGCAGGAGGCCTCGCGTTTCCCAAGAGCCCCCTCCCCAGCCCCCGCCCTGGCTGCTCACACGCGTCCCGCAATCTGGGGCCCTCGGCCCTCGGCCCTCCCCTGCCTGGCCCCAAGGATTTATTGGGGAGCCCCACCTCCGACCGCCCAGCCAGGCCAAGGAGAGGCTGCAGGGGGTGCAGCTGCTCCCCGGGGGTCACACAGGCGATGCGGGAGAAGCCTCTGGCCAGCCCAGCTCCGGACACAGGCGGACCAGGCTGCGATCTGCCTAGATCCCTGCAGCTGCTGCGTGGGCCGAGGCTGGTGTTGCAGTGCGCGCATGCGTACTCGCTCCTGCGGCAAGTCTCCTGGACTCGCAGCTCCCGCGGTCTCCACGGCAACCGACCCTTGCTAAGAGCGAGCCTGGCCTGCAGGGGGCTCTGCTTTTGAGCCTAGCAGGCAGGGTGGACGTGCGCGTGTGCAGATGGACAGTGAGCAAGGGGTCGATATGGGCTCTGATCGCCCCTCCAGGCTCACTCTTTCCACCCTTGGCCACTTTAATGTAGGTCTTAGGGACAGGCTTGGGGGGGCGATGATGTCTATGGGTGCACCAGCTAGCCCTTTTATCTTCTGCCCTCTAGACTCCTGGGACCCTTGAAAGATCAGAGGACAAGAGGAAAGAGAGGCTTTCATCTCCCTGGGTTCCTCTCACTCAAGCCACAGCTCCTTTTGGGTAGCATTCTCTGGCTATGTCTCCTGGGATGTGGCAGCTTCTGGAAGCTTCTAGAAACTTCTAGAAACTTCTAGTTCCCCGTCTACCTTCTTCTTTCCAGGCTCCAGAGTGACTCACCTTTCCTTGTTGGTTCCTCAACTTGCTGCCAACACACCTTTGTTGATAGTTTAGAAAGTACTCCCTGAATCCACTTGAGTTGCCATCTGCTTTCCCCCAGACCCTCACTGGTACACCTAGCAGCACTGCATGATGTTAGACAAGTAATGTGCGCTCTCAGAGCACCTTTCCTCCACAAATCTTCTCGACCCAAAAGTTTGGAAGGTTCATGGAGCTCTCATATAAAAAATGCAAAGAAGAACGATGTTGGCCTTGGTGGTCAACCGAAATCTGCTTGGTGTTCCGTTTTGGAAGTGGCCTTCACAAGGCCAAATAGCTGAATGCTTTATTTCACTGACATCCCTGAGCATGGGTGTGATCAATATTCATGTGATTGCTCAAGTTTCCAGGCCATTTTGTCCAAACAACAGATCTCATTCAAATTGTTAACAACTGAATATTCATATTCTAATAAGGAAAAGCACCCTGGCTGTAACTTTGTTGTTGTTGTTAGGTGCCGTCCAGTCGGTATCCGACTCGTAGCGACCCTCTGTACAACAAGGGAAACAGTATTGTCAGTGCTTCTCTGCTGTTCATAGGGTTTTCAATGGCAGATTGATTTTTGGGAGGGGGTTGCCAGGTCCTTCTCCCAATCCTACAGCTTCTGGTGTTCCCAGGTGGTCTCCCATCCAGGTACTAACCAGGCCCGACCCTGCTTAGCTTCCGAGATCTGACTGGATCACATGCCACAGGGGTATGGCTGCAGGCGGCTGTAACTAGACCTTCAAAATCTCA
Source organism: Pedetes capensis (assembly GCA_007922755.1). Classification (NCBI taxonomy): domain Eukaryota; kingdom Metazoa; phylum Chordata; class Mammalia; order Rodentia; family Pedetidae; genus Pedetes; species Pedetes capensis. Next base: position 38,789 of record VMDO01003224.1, read on the forward strand.
TGTACTTGATGCGTTAAACTCCTATGGATTGGCAGGCATGGTGGCACATGTCTGTGATCTCAGTACCCAGGGGGCAAAGGCAGGAAGACCCACACCGGTTGGAGGCAAGCCTGGCCTACATAGCCCGTTCTGGGGCCAGCCAGGGCTACACAGAGACCCTACCTCAAAGAAGAAAAAAAAAAAAAATCCTGTGAATCAATAAAAGAAAGAATGTATATCATGTATTAAAGGTATATCCATCGTTGAAAACCCTATGAAGAGCAGAGAAGCATTGACAATAGTGTTCTGCCCGTTATGCGTAGGGTCACTACATATAACTACTCAATGGCACCTAACCTAACATATCATGCAGTGGTTTCAAAACATGCCCACAAATCTCAGACATCTCTATTGAAAGGTGAGGATGTACATTCGGTCCCTTGAATCAAGAGAGTGTGGAAGAAGGGTAGCTTTGTGAGTTCCCAGGCTAGGTAAACATAAGGCATTCATTTCCTTCCTAGTTCACTGAGACACCCTCCTTCTTGGACCCCCTGAGCTTCCAACAATGGGCTTAAACAGAAAAAAGATCGTGTTCCTGGCACAGAATCCGGGATCGCTCCCTTCTGTCGTAGGCAGGGTCACTATGAGTCGCATCCAACTCAATGCTACCTAATGACAACAACAAAGTCCATTTTGTGACGATTTGTGTCGTCGATCCAATACCCCACTGTTCAATATTTTGTGAAAATATCTGTATTTGGTCCTGACCTATAACAAGCTGTTAATATTATTATTGTAAAAGCAAAAGTGGCAAGGGCCTGCCCGGGGCTGGGACGTGCTCTTACAGCACCTTTCCAATGACCGGGAGTTTGGTCCAGGATGGCTGATCATTGGGTCCAAGAGAATAAGAGGATATGGTGTAATTGTAAGAAGATTTATGGCAAGTGATACTGGAATCCCGTGCTGACATACAAAACTGTTGCAGACTTGCTGGTTGAGAATGGATAAAATGGGGGAAAAAAAATTTAAATATCAAGAATCAACGAGACAAGCAGGCAGAGTTCTCATACATGGACATGGCTGATAGGATTGTCAACTAGCAGAACCATTTGGAAAACTCCTAATTTGTACCTAGTAAAGGAAAACCTTTGCAAATGCTATAACCTGGCCATTCTACTAGGTATATGTTGTTAGGTGCAGTGGAGTCGGGTCTGACTCATAGTGATCCTATGTACAACAGAATGAAATACTGTCTGGCACTGTGCCATGCACACGATCTTTTTATGTTTGAGCCCATTGTTGCAACCACTGTATTTCTTCTCACTCTGAGTCACTGTGAGCCACATCAGCAAAAGGAGGTTCCAAGGGCTCTATTCCATTCTCAACTCTACTTTGAGGAGGCCACCCTTCCCCAGTTGTTTTTTGAATGCCTTCCAACCTAGGGGGCTCATTTTATGGCACTATATTTGACAGTGCATCTCTGCTATTCATAGGGTTTTCAATGGCTAATTGTTTCAGGAGTGGGCTGCCAGGTCCTTCTCCCTAGTCTATCTTAATCTGGAAACTCAACTGAAACCCGTCCACTATAGGTGGCCCTCCTGGTATCTGAGATACCGGTGGCATAGATTTCAGCATCACAGCAACACACAAGCATGACAAGCTGACAGACACGTGGGGTAGATATATGTACTCAACAGAAATACATCGCAAAAACATCGGTACAAGAATCGTCATGCCACACGATTCAGAATAGCCCTGAGTCTGGTGTGCTCAGAGTTTTTATTTGGGGTTGGTCCTGTTGGCGTGGAGCACCTGCCCTGCTGACCTTAGTTACTCCGTCTCCAGTCCTCCAAGGTCCGATAGATTCCACGTGTTGCAAGGCCTCCACCATAAACCTCACTGTCAGCAGAGGGTACCCCAAGGGCTTAGCGGTCCTCTCTTAGGAGCTGGGTAAAGGTCGGTGTTTTCTTTGGAATGGGCAGGGTTTGGACAACACACGCCTGCTGAGTTAACCCTTTCCTGCACAGGAGCCTGAGCATATCAGTCGGGGCTCAGTCAGAGGAGCAGATCCACATGGGTTACATGGAGCGTGGGATTTGTGATAGGGATGGGGACTCACGCACTTGGGGGACCCGTGACACATCCAAGCCAGGTTGTTGTCTTCGTGAGGCCAGAGGCAGCCGCGGATCCTCTGGGCTGCCACTTGCAAAGCAAATCTGGGAGCGAAACAGGGAGGAGCCCAAGAGGAGGCTGGGGGTCCACAGGCCCCTGGAGTTCTCCATCTCTGACCCCCATGCATGACCTGCAGGAGATCCTGGGGCCCTTGGCCACGTTGCTGCCACGAAACTCAGAGAAACAGAAAGAGGAAAAATTGTCAGCCAGCTCCTCTCTCTCTTCCAAAGATGCATTTTCATTCAAGGAAATAATTGATACTGGGTTTGATTTTTTTTTTTTTTTTTTGCAGTACTGGGGGTTGAACCCAGGACCTCCCGCCTGCATGCTTTGCAAGTGCTGGACCACTGAGCTGCACCCCCAGCTCTTTTTTGTTGTTGTTGTTTACTTTTTGAAACAGGGTCTCGCGAAATTATGCAGACTGCCTCTGGTCTCAAACTTGCGATCCTCCCGCCTCCACCTCCCAAGCTGCTGGGATTATAGGAATGCGCCACCGCACCCAGTTCTGATACTGGATTTTGATACATGGGATCTTTTGGCATTGTAATCTTCAAAGTGACCATCTCCAGCGAGGAAAAGCGTGCGGATGGGATTGGAGAGGTGGGACACGGGCTGCTTAAAAAATAATTTCTATTTCTGTAAAGAAGCGTAAACAATTATGGCATAATATTAGGATTTGATTAAAATGGCAGAGAGTCCATGCAGGTTGATATCGTGTGTGTGTGTGTGTGTGTGTGTGTGTGTGTGTGTGTGCGCGCTGGGGATCTAACCCAGGGCCTTGTTTATATGAGCAAAGTGCTCTACTACTTAGCTATAACCCCAAGCAATGACAGTGGATTTTATAATACTTGGTTCTGGGTTTGGAATTTCCCAGAATTTAAAAAATAAATTATAATGCTTTATTAGCCATAACTGGTTAGGGCTGCGTGTGCTCCGCGGTAGAGCATTTGCCTAACTTTGGGTTCAATCTCCAGTATTAAAAAGCAAAAATAACAAAACCAAACCAAAAGGCTGATTGCATTGTGAAGCTCACAGATGGCAGATGTGGCTTGGGATGAAATTTCCCATAGCCACGGTCATGTTTGAATTTGACCAACTGTGTCATGAATGTCATGGGCAGAAGGGGAAGTCTGTGGTGCCAGAAATGGAGATTGCCCCACAGGATTTAAGAATTCTTGGAAGGCCCTGCAATCAAAGACAAAATTGTGGCTTTTGAATTACACTGTTGCAGTGAAGTGTGGGGGTGGAGGAAGCCGTAGTTTTAAAGTTACTGTTGCCTTTGCCCTTCTGCCTGATTTTGAAATGCAAGAATAAGAAAGGGAAAACTAAAAAGTACTATAAATAAAAGTCGAGTTATAAAACTGAGTGCAGTGGTGCTCACCTGTAATCTCAGCCACTGGGGAGGCTGAGGCGGGAGGATCAGGAGTTTAAGGCCAGGGCCAGCCTTGCAATTTAGGGAGATCTTGTCTCAAGATAAAAAAAACATGAGGGCTGGGGATATAGCTCAGTGGTAGAGCACCTGCCTAGCATGGAAAAGGCCCAGACTTCAATCCCAAACACCAAACACATGCAAAAAAAAAAGATAAAAAATTTTAAAAGGGACTGGGAGCGTGTCTTAGTGGTAGAACACTTGTAGAGCATGCATGAGTGGCCAACTCCCTCAGGATTGCAAAAAAAAAGAATTGAGTTATAAAAACTATTCCTATTATTATTTTGCAGTATTTGGGGGTTAAACCCAGGGCCTCGCATGTACTCTGCAAGTGCTCTAGCCCTGAGCTGCACCCCACTTTTCATCTTTTATTTTGAGTCAGGGACTCTCTAAGTTGCATAGGCTGCCTCTGGCCTCAAACATACAATCCTGCCTCCATCCCCTAAATTGCTGGGAGTACAGGTGTGTACCACCGCGCCTGCAGATAAAAATATCTTAAATAAGCCGGGCGTAGTGGCCCACAACTGTACTCCCAGCGGCTTGGGAGGCGGAGGCAGGAGGATCACAAGTTCAAGACCAGAGGCAGTCTGCATAATTTAGAGAGACCCTGTCGTTAAAAAAAAAAAAAAAAAAAGTAAGAAAATGGGCTGAGGGTGCAGCCCAGTGGTCCAGCACTTGCAGAGCATGCAAGCGCGAGGCCCTGGGTTCAACTCCTAGTACGGCAAAAAAAAAAAAAAAAACTTAAATAAATACATATAGAATAATATCAAGCGTGCATATATATGCATATATGTATCATGAAGTACAAAATACTTATGAGATATTTACGAGAGAAAAGTTGAATGTTTATGTAGAAAAAATAAGGGCTGGGGTGAAGCTCAGTGGTGGAGAGCTTGCAAAAGAATTGCATAAGGCCCTAAATTCAACACCCCCAGTACTGAAAAAACAAACAAACCCAAAAACAACCCAACCAGGTGTGGTGGTACATGCTTCTTATCCCAGCATTCAGGAGACTGAGGCAGGAGGATCAACGTGAGTTCAAGGCCAGCCTGGTCTACACATGAGTTTCAGGTCAGGCTGGGTTACACAGCAAGACCGTGTCTCAAAAAAACAAACTCCAATAACCAAAAAACCAAAAAACCAAAAAAAAAAAAAAAGGAAAAAATAAATCCATATTTATAAATGTACAATTATATGTGTATATGTATGTGTATATGCATAAAGGCACATAGACATGTATGTGTTATATATATATATATATACTTGTTAATAGAGCCAGCCACCTGCTTTCCCATGCAGGAGCGACCCTGATTGCCAGCGGATTTAAAAATAGCTTTGAAGCATCCTGAGTAGGAGCCGGACTGTGGTTTCCATGACAACACTTGATGCTGAGGCGTCTGTAATAATACTTTGCACTGTGGTTTCCATGACAACACATCTCTGGAGCCCCCAATTCTTCCATCAGTTCCATCCTTGGCGTCTAGCATCAGCTCCTAGACTTTGGGTTTCTGCTTGGCCCTGCTGGTTTTTCTTTGTTTGTTTATTTGTTTTTGAGACAGGGTCTTGCTAGGGAGCCCAAGCTGGTCTCAAATTCATGAATCTCCTTCCTCAGACTCCGAAGTGCTGGGATTGCGTTTCAAGGTCTTTCACAAACTTTCCTATGCAAACAACAGAATGCAAAAGATCTGAGGTCATCTGTTGTGGTAATATGTGGTTTTATGAAACTATTTTCTTTTCTTCCTCTTCCTCTTCTTCTCCTTCTCCTCCTTCTCTTTCTCCTTCTCCTTCTCCTTCTTCTCCTTCTTCTTCGTCTTTGTCTTTGTCTTCGTCTTCGTCTTCGTCTTATTATTATTATTATTATTTGCAGTCCTGAGGAATTGATTCCAGGGCCACCCACTTGCTTTTGCAGGCGCTGTACCACTAAGCCACGCCCCCAGCCCATTTTTTACATTTTTTTTTTTTTTAATTTTGAGATAAGGTCTCACTAAATTACATAGGCTGCCTCTGGGCTAGAACTCATAATCCTCCTGCTTCTGCCTCCTGAGTTGCTGGGACAACAGGCATGAGCCACCACACCTGGCCAGGAAACTATTTTCTCGTGTGTGTATCTGTGTGTGTGTGTCAAGATTACAGTAAAACATAATTATTACAACGGATCATGGTCAATAATATGTGTCAGCCACTGTCACGGTTAATAAGCTATCCCCATATGTATGGATAGCCTGCAGCTGTACCCCTGTGTCATCCCATCCTGTCAGATCTCGGAAGCTAAGCAGGGTTGGGCCTGGTTAGTCCTTGGATGGGAGACAGCCTGGGAACACCAGGTGCTGTAGGCTTGGGAGAAAGACCCGGCAACCCACTCCCAAAAAACAATCAGCTATGGAAAACCCTATGAACAGCAGAGAAGCACTGACAATTGTGTTTTACCTGTTGTACCTAGGGTCACTATGAGTCAGATACTGACTTAACAACACCTAACAATGGATATATAGGTTGTTTCCAGTTTTTTGCTATTTTAAATGAAGAGCTGGGAAAGGTTGGTGGATGGCACCCTATAGATTTCTACATAGTTTTGCTCCCAGTATGATTGTTCCGCTTGTTTAAAATGATGATGCCTTAGAACACGCACAGTACTCGATTTGTACATTTTCACTGCACAAAACGAGAATCAAAAACAAAGCCTGATGTTTCAATCACAACCCAGCAGCTCCGTCCTGGGTCATTCTGAGTTCATCCTCCCTCTCTTTCTGGAAATAACGCACAAAAATCAGGGGATTGCATGAAGGGAGAAGCGTTGTGCTCTGTCTGAGCTGAGGCTCCCAAATAACCCACAAAAATCTGGGGATTATGTGGAGGGAGAAGCGTTTATGCTCTGTCTGAGCCAAGGCTCCAGTTACAGCCACAGCTGCCGGCCCTGAATTTCCTCCTGACAAAAATCGCCGGCAGCTGTCTCGCCTCAGAGCCGGGAACAACATGCCAAGTGAGGAACCGGGCCAGGACACCGAGAGGTCCCACATTCTTTTTCTACTCCGAATTGATTTTTCCTTCAAAACAGCCACAGAAGAAAATCCCCCAGGCAGCAGCATTGCCCAAACATAAAGTTCAGAAATAGTCAAATCCACTGTATTGAGAGGTGCAGTTGTTTTGTTGTTAGGTGCCATCAAGTCAGTATCTGACTCATAGCGACCCTCCATACAACAGGCGAAACACTATTGTCAGTGCTTCTCTGCTGTTCATAGGGTTTTCAATGGCAGATTGATTTTTGGGACTGGGTTACCAGGTCCGTCTCCCAAGCCTACAGCACCTGGTGTTCCCAGGCAGTCTCCCATCCAAGTATTAACCAGGCCCAACTCTGCTTAGCTTCGGATATCTGACGGGATCAGACGCCATAGGGCTACGGCTGCAGACCAGGGTTGGTTAAAAACATGCATGTCTGTAGAAAAGCAGAGAAGTGTTTGTCACAAAATGTGGGCTCATTACCCCTGGGGCAGGGAGAGGTTTGACATGGACAGAGCACCCAGGGAGGCTAGTCCTTGACAGGGAATAACCTGGAGTAGCAGGAATAACAGGGAATTTGCCAGATAATTATTTGTTAAACTGTACGTTTTTGTTTGTGTCTGTGTTCTGTAGGCACGTGACTTATTTTGGGATTCAAATAAAATAAGAAAAATACCAGCCACATGTTCAGGGTTACGGCAGCCAAACAAGTGTGCAACCAGTTTCTAGAATGTTCTACAGCTAAAAACCTGAACCCTGGCAGTGCAAAAGCACATTTTTAAAAAGACTTATCAACTAAAGGCACAGAATATGTGTGACGTTTCTCTCAATTGGTGGACAGATCGATCGTCCTACTGCCTGGAAAATGTCCCATGGTCCAAATGCAGTCTTGGCTGGTGACTCGCCCTGCTTTTTTTTGAGAAGCCTTTAGCCAAAGAAAAATGAAAGAGAATGAACAGTCTATCTACAAAAGGTATATATTTCTTGAATGTATACTTATGGGTCACAAAATTTGTAAGTATCTGGCGCTGGGGCTGTAGCTCAGAGGTGGAGCCCTTGCTGAGCATGTGCAAGGCCCTGGGTTCTGTCCCCAGCATAGACAAAAAAAGAAAAAGAAAAAGAAACCACATATATATATATATATATATATATATGGGATCACAGAAACTTTGCTATATAATTGTTAAGCTATACACTTGTATTGCCTGCAGCCGTAGCCCTATGGCATCCGATCCTATCAGATCTCAGAAGCTAAGTAGGGTTGGGCCTGGTTAGTACTTGGATGGGAGACCGCCTGGGAACACCAGGTGCTGTAGGCTGGGAGATAGACCCAGCAACCCACTCCCAAAAATCAGTCCACCATTGAAAACCCTATGAACAGCAGAGAAGCACTGACAATTGTGTTTCACCTGTTGTACGCAGGGTCTCTATGAGTCGGATACCGACTCCACGGCACTTAACAACAACAAAGAGGAGGGAGTCTCTTGCCACATGTTACAGAGGGAGATCATATTCTCTGTGAGCCTGCATAATGTTATGAGAAAGTATGAAAAATAACCCATAGTTAAACTCTAAATACAAGGACATTAGGATAGAGTTGTTTTAATAAGGACCATAAACTAATGTCTGCTGTGCGAGTACCAAGATTTCCTCTCAAGTGAAATAAGAAGGTTCATGCAGGAATGAGGCCGCCCTCCAAGGCCACCCACTCACCCTGGGGGAAGGGTTCTAGTTTAGAGGTTGAAAAGAAAAATGAATTAGTTGTACAACATGTTTTTTTTCCTGGCTAGGACCTGTAACCCATGGAAGCAGCAGTCAAGAAATCAAAAGATGCACTGCTCTAGGAAAAGCTGTGGCAAAAGATCTCTTTAGAGTATTGAAAAGTAAAGTTGTCACATTGAAGACGAAGGTGCGCCTGACTCATGCCATGGTTTTGTTTTGTTTTTTTTCCGGTACTGGGGGTTGGACCCAAAGCCTCCCCCTTGCATGCTCTGCAAGTGCCGGACCACTGAGCTGTGCCCTCAGCCCAGTTTTTCAGTTTTTTTTTTTTTTTTTTGAGATAGGGTCTCACTAAATTACACAGACTGCTACTGGTCTCGAATTTACTATATTCCTGCCTCCACCTCCCGAGCCACTGGGATTACGGGCATGCACCACTGCGCCTGGCTATGCCGTGGTATTTTCAGTAGCATCATATGGTTGTGAAAGCTGGACATTGAACAAGGGAGACAGAAGAAGAATTGATGCTTATGAATTATGGTGCTGGAGACGTTTATTGAATATACCATGGACTGCCAAAAGAACCAACAGATCTATCCTAGAAGAAGTGCAACCAGAGTGCTCCTTGGAAGCAACGATGGCTAGACTGCGTCTTACAAATTTTGGACATGTGGTCAGGAGAGACCAGTCCCTGGAGAAAGACATCATGTTTGGGAGAGTGGCAGGTCAACAACAACAAAAAGGACACCCTGCACCAGATGGTTTGACACAGTGTCTGCAACAATGGACTTAAACGTAAATAAGATTGCGTGCCTGGCACAGAATGGGGGAGTGTTTAGATCTGCTGTACAGAGGGTCGCTATGAGTCAGACCCGACTCGACAGCACCCAAAAACAGCAACAGAACTAGCATTTCCATTAAAATGCTCCATGTCTACTCCACCCTACTCAGGCAGTCCCACAGTGCCATCTACATTGTTGTTGTTGTTAGGTGCCGTCGAGTCGGTATCCAACTCATAGCGACCCTCATAGGGTTTTCAATGGCTGAGTGTTTCCGGATTGCCTTGGGAGTGGATTGCCAGGCCTTTCTCCCATTTTTTGCAGTGCTGGGAACTGAACTCGGGGCCTCAGAGACTGCAGCGCAGCGCTCTTACCCACTGACCTAAATCCCAGCGCCATCTACATAGATATTATCTATTTATGTATTTGGGCACATATGTGTGTGTGTACTTGTTTTTAGGTAGTCTTGCTGTGTAGTCCAGGCTGGCCTTGAACTCTGGATCTTCCTGCCTTAACTTCCCAAGTGCCAGGATTACAGAAGTGCACTGCTCCACCTGGCTAAAATTTATTTTTATTTCATATTTTATCTATCTATCTATCTATCTATCTATCTATCTATCTATCTATCTATCTTTCTATTTTGAAATATTGAGAGGTTAAATCCAAGATGCCACGGATGTCAGGCAAGTGCTCCACCAGTGAACTGCACCCCTAGTCTCTGTTTTTATTTTTATCTTGAGTCAGGGTCTTGCTAAAGTGTGCAGGCTGCCTCTGGCCTTGAACTTGAGATCCTCCTGCCTCGGCCTCCAGAGTTGCTGGGATTACAGGCATGCAACACCGTGTCCAGCTCTAAAATTTATGTTTAATGGATACACAATTGTATGTGTTTATGAGGACTGGTGTGTAATGATCAAATCAGGGTAGTTAGCATTTCCATTTCCCTAAATATTACCATGTTTTTGCATTTGGAGTCTTTGAGGGCCTCTCTTCTAGGTCTTTTATAAAATAGACAATAAATTGTTGTAAACCATAGTCGGGCTAGGGTTTAGCTCAGTTGGTAGAGCGCTGCGCTGCAGTCTCTGAGGTCCCAAGTTCAATTCCCAGTACCGCAAAAGTGGGAGAAGGACCTGGCAATCCACTCCCAAGGCAATCCCGAAACAGTCAGCCATTGAAAACCCTATGAGGTTCGCTATGAGTCAGACACCGACTTGATGGCACCTAACAACAAACCATAGTCACCCTAGTGGACAGGAGAACACTAGCATCTATTTCTCCTGTCAAACTATATTTAGCTGTTATCCAACCTCCTTCGCCACTCCTTCCACCCACTCCTAACCTCTGGTAATCACTATTCTACCCTTTACTTTTGGGAGGTGAGGGGATTGAATCCAGGGTCTGTGCTTACCAGACAAGGTCTCTTCCACTGAGCTGCATCCTCAGCCCTTTTTTAATGTATTTTGAGACAAGGTCTCACTAAGTTTCTCAGGCTGCGTATGGCCTCAAATTCACAATCCTCCTACCCCAGCCTCCTGAATCTCTGGAATTACCCAGCTACCCTTTACTTTCATGAGATCAACTTCTTTCGCTTCCACATATGAGTGAGAACATGCAGTATTTGTCTTTCTGTGTCTGGCTTTTTCTTTTTTTACAATGTCATCTATCCTTTTTCTTGCAGATGATAGGATTTCATTCTTTCTGTGGCTGAATAATACCCCATTGTGGCTGAATAATACTCCATTGCGAGCTGAGCATGGTGGCACACACCTGTCATCCCAGCCACTAGAGAAGCTGAGGCAGCAGGATCGCAAGTTCGAGGCCACAGGCAGCCTGGCCAAATTAGCCAAACCCTGTCTGAAAATAAAAAAATAAAAAAGGGGCTGAGGGTGCAGCTCAGGGGTGGAGCACTTGCTGAGCATTTGTAAAGGCCTGGGTTCAACCTCCAGTATTAAAAAAAAACAAAAAAAACGCTAATACAAACACCTATATAGATGCTTGATGCTTGAAGAGGTTATTAGGGGCATTTTATTTTACCAAAGAGAAGGGGGCTCATATTCTGTAAAACTTTTCTTGCATCTCACTGAGCTCACTCACAAGGACTCCGCAGGGACGCCCCAACCCATGCTTTCGTGGCTGTGAAAGACGGTGTTGTGTGCTTGGACCACTGCAGTAGGCCACCCTCCTACTAGTGCATCTCTGATACTCTGGCAGTTTGGCCACCCTGAAGCCTAAGCCCCAGCCTCGTCGCACTGGGACTCCTTGCTCTTCTCAGACCCCAACTGCCTTTTGTGTGGCTGTGACCATGTCAGTTTATGCACTGTGGATATTACAGCTTTCCTGTGCTAAATGTCACCGATTGATTCATGCCACTGCTTAGCGGCACGCTTGAAATATTTTGACGCACCTTCATGTTTTAATGAGCTAGGAAACTTTTTATTCTTTTGGTTTTTTGAGACAGGCTCTCCCTGTGCAGCTCAGGCTGTCCTGGAACTCACTATGGAGACTAGGCTGGCCTTAAACTTGCAGCGATCCTCCTGCCTCAGCCTCCCGAGTGCTGGGATTTCCAGTGTGCACCACCACGCATGGCTTTTTTTTTTTTTTTGTCTTTTGTCTTTTGTTTGTTTGTTTTGATGTTTGGAGGCAGTCTTGATATGTAACCCAGGCTGGATTCGATCTCATGGTGGTCCAGCCGCAGCCTCCTGCCATCTGGGATTACAGATGTGTGCCATCGCACCCAGTTTGCGAAACTTCTATAAAGGAAGGAAAGATTCTGCATTATCTAGAGAATGGGTCTCCTAGGGAGAGAAGGCTTCGGGCACATAGGGACAGCTCATTTTCCATGATAACTGTAAGATGTGAGGGTCTGAGCGGCCTTTGAGATCCTGGACTCTCCGGAACCAAGAAAGGGAAAGGCTTTCTTCCTCCATTTCCCCTTCCTCTTCCGCTTGCATCTGAAATCCCACCTGTCTTCCCGCTCCTGGAACCAACAGTGGATAAGGAGACTCTGGTTTGGATCCCGCCTGTGGCCATCATTGGGATGTGAGCTCAGGGGCAGAAACAGAATGCAGGTGATTCCAGACACAAAGGGAAGAGGGAAGAGATGCTACTGTCATGGGACTTCCCAAGTCCCCTCTCCAGGGCCCCTAGAGTGTAACAAAAGAGGAGGTTATTGGAGACTCAATGAGGAAAGGTTTTAAATTGGGCTGCTTTGGCTTCTTGCAAGCTGTGTGACCTGGGGCTCCTTATGCAACTTCTCTGTGCCTCCACTCAGAGAGGGATCATAATAGAGCTTTCTGGCCATCACTTCTGAGAGGCCTGGAGGGGGTGTGGTGTGTTCTTGCTCAGATCAGCTCCAATTCTCTTCTTCCCCTTACACATCAGCGGGGCCAATGTGACACAGCACATCGCAGCCCAGCCAGGACATAGGCCTGTGGATTCCAGTGCTCTGGCTTCTAGCCCGGGAAGCTAGTCCAGGTTAGGGTTAGGGTTAGGGCCAGGGTTAGGCTGGACATCAATTGTTCCTAAAGCTTCCTAGGTGGTTCTAATGCACAGTCCGGGTGGAGGACCCATACCCAAGGTGTCCTGGATGGAATCAGACCCAGAGCCCTGGCTCTCAAACTGGTCGTGCCTTCAGTCACCGAGGCTTTGAAGACACAGATCTAGGGGGTGCGCTCCCCAACTGGCTAGGTAGGTCCAGGGTGGAACCCAGAATGTGTATTCTAGCAAGTTCCCAGATAGCCTGGTGTAACCCAGCCCAGAATCTCACACTGCGAATCTTCACCCAGAGTGAGGCAGGGCTTTGGAGGTGTAAGGCCGGGGCTCAGGGCTCCCACCCGTGGGAAGCACTTTCGCCTGCTTTATTAACAACAACAACAAATACTACTACTACTACTACTATTATTATTATTAGGTGTGTGGTACTGGGGGGGGGTCGAACTTGGGGCCTCACGCCTGCTTCCAGCAAGCGTTCTACTGCTCAGCCACACACCAAACCCATTTTTTTTTACTTTGTATTTTGAGACAAGAGCTCGCTAAACGACGCAGGCCGCCTCTGGCTGTGACCTTTCGATCCTCCTGCCTCAGCCTCCCCAATCGCTGGGATGACAGACTGGCGCCACCGGGCTCCGTTATCGCCCGCTTAGTTTTAAGCTGCGGTCCTGGCGCGCCCCCTGGTGGTACCATCCGGAAGCTGCAGCTCCCGTGGGTTGACGCCCCCTCGATCTCCCCCACGCGTGGGTCGCCGCGTCCGAGGTGAGGCGCGGAGCCTGCACTGAAGATCCAGGACCTCGGTGGGTACCGGAGCTTCGTGAACAGGTAGAGAGGAAGGGGTGTGGCTTTCTGTCCCTCCTCACTTTTCCCTCCATCTGAGCCAGCCGCAGGGCTCAAGGATAAAAATCCTGGGGTCCAGAGAAGAGTCTGCCCCACATACCCCAGCCCCACGGCCTCCGCACCTCCTCCCTAAAATCCAGGGGTTCCCAAAAATCCAAGTAGGTAGCGGCTCCGCGGGAGGCCGATGACCTGTCTTGGGGACACTGCTTCCCCCGCGCCCAGGACTGAGCCAGGCACGTGGGCGGGGATTGAGGGGAGCTGTTACCCGTTAACAGACCCCTGTGGTCACGCTGCCTGCAGTCATAATACAGTGGCAGCCTATCCCGTCAGATCTCAGAATCTAAGCAGGGTCGGGCCTGGTTAGTCCTTGGATGGGAGACGTCCCAGGAACACCAGGTGCTGTAGGCCTCGGCAACCCACTCCCAAAAAACAATCAGCCATTGAAAACCCTATGAATAGCAGAGAAGCACTGACAATAGTGTTTCGCCTGTTGTACATTGGGTCGCTGTGAGTCAGACACTGACTCAATGGCACCTAACAACAACAATGTGGTCGCACTAAGGCTTTAGGTCTCTGCATCTGCCTGCCACAGCCCTTCATCTCCCTCCGGTCTTTGCTGTCACCTACTCTGAGGAGTCTTCCCAGACCCCTCAAGGCACCCTATTTATGCTGACTGCAAACGTTGTCCTGCCCTTGCCCAACTGGGCTCCTGCCCTGTGGACTTGGCTCTACTGCACGGACCGTGTCCCCATCTAGGGTGTTTGTCACCCGCTGCCCCATCGCAGGGGTGTTGCAGGAGGGTCCTGTCTCCCTCCGGAAGAGCAAGGCCTGGACCCTGCAGTCCCTGGGGAAATCGGCTCAGGGCTGCCGCCTCCTCCTCCGGCGCTAGGGGGCGGCGCGCTCCACCCCAGGTACCTGTCGCTGCTGCCTTCCCTGCAGGACCTCGGGATCTTGACACCGCTGCTCCACCGGCGTACACGCCCCACCCCCGCCCTCTCCTCGGCTCCTTCCTTTCAGGGGCCCTATCGTTCTGGAATGTTCCTCACCAGGCGCCTTTAGGGTCTGGGTGGTGCAGCCTGCGTGGTTCATTCCGTCACAGTCATTCAGCAAATATCCATCGATCAGTCGATCAGCTCCCTCGCGCTGCGTACTGTGTTGGGGCTGGGGACAGGGCGGGGACCCGACAGGCCCCACCCCCACCCCGGGAAACTGAATTTGAGCGGCTCCACTGCCCCTCCCCTCCCCACCCACCGGCCCGCCCTGGTGCCTCAGAGGACCCCGCGGCCCCCGCCCCATTGCCAGGAGCTGCTGTCCTGCACCAAGGGGGTGCTGGTGACAGTTGGAAAGCGGGAAGAAAGAGATGCTATCTGAAGGCCGCTCGGCTGGCTGGTGGCAGCAGCGACAGCCTCAGACACAGCCAAGCGGTGAACCAGGGGCTCCTGGGTCCCTCCTCAAGCAAATTGGCCCTGGGTGTGGCACCTCAGCATTACAGTGACTCTAGAAATAACGTGAAGGATGTGGAGAAAGGGTTACATTTTTAGTAGGGTGGTCAGGGAGCCTCCCACGGATGTGAATTTGAAGAAAAACTGCAAGATATGAAGGAAGGAACTATGTAAGTATCATGGGGAAGGGCAATCCAGGCAGCAGAACAGCCAGTGCAAAGGCCCTGAGGTAGGGATATGCCTGGTGTTCTGAGAAACCAGGAGAGACATCAGGAAGGTGGTGGGAAATGGGGTAGACAGATGAGACAGGGATAGAGAGTGCAGAGCACAGTGGGCCAACACATCTTTCCGTGTGGACGGACGGGTCCTCCATGCAGCACAGTGCCATGTGATAAACCATGCCACATGTGGCTCTAAAGTACTTTAATGTGGCTGCTACCATTACAGAAATGCATATTTAATTGTATTTAATTTTAATTCCATTTAATTTTAAATTGCTCCACATGGCCAGTGGCTGTGCTCTTGGACAGGGCAGATCTTTGGCCTTGAGCCTTGGCACTGCAGCCTTCGAGGATTTAGAGTGACTAGACCAGAGGTCAGATGTGGCCTTTAAGAGGAGCCCTCTGGCAGCCCCACAGCCCCACCTGGCGGTGGGCTAGGGTGAGGCTGGGAAATCAGTCAGGAGGGGAGGACCCATCTGGGGTTCCTGGCAGGCACTTGGAGCAAGGGCTGGAAGAGGGTGTGTGGGGACCGGCTCAAGCCAGAGGCTGGGTGCAGAGGACGGCAGGACACAGGGCAAGATGAGGGCACCAGGTAAGTACGAGGGTGTGGAGGTGGCCGAGCTTCAGAACAGAAGCTGGGTGTGGTGGCGCACTCCTATCATCCCAGTAACTCAGGAGGCTGAGGCAGGAGGATCAAAAGTTTGAGGCCAGAGGCAGTCTACGCAATTTAGCAAGACCCTGTCTCAAAATAAAAGACAGAAAAATGGGCTTGGGTGCAGCCCCATGGCAGGGCACTTGCAAAGCATGTGTGAAATCATGAATTCAACCCCTTGTATTGTGAAAGAAAGAAAAAGAAGGAAGGAAGGAAGGGGGAAGAAAGAAAGGGAAAGAAAGAAAGAAAGGGAGGGAGGAGAGAAAAAAAGAGAGAAAAAAAGAAAGAGAAAGGACGGACGGAAGGAAACCAACCCAATGGGCCTGGGGCTTGAGAAGGGAGGAACAGGACTAGGTAGAGAGCTAAGGCTGATGACGTGTGGATGGGTGGGGACAAGGACAGGGCCTGGGAAATGGGGCCAGGCTCTGGCCCTTTGGGAGGGAAGGAGCCCAAGGGCCAGGATTGGGGGTGAGCCCTGGATCCTGGGAAACGTGGCGGGGTTCACCGTGCAGCGCCAGGCCAGGCCAGATGCACCTGGGGACGCGGACGAGAGGCGAAGCTGGGAGGTGCGAGGAGCGCGGTGAGCGGGCCAGGCTGCGCTGCGCCGGATGGACCGGCTAGAGCCGGGGCTCAGTGAGGGCCGCTGGGTGCCCTGGAGGGTCTCGTGGCCTCCCTGGGTGTCCAGGGCTTCCGAGCTGCAGCTCTGGCCTGAGGACCTGAGGCTCGGCATTGGGGTTACTGGGGGGAAGTGGAGGGGCGGTGGGTGATTCTAGGGGGCATCGCTGAGGGTGGGCACAGGGCGCAGGCACTGAGAAGGACGGGTGCCTCAGCGTCAGGGCTGCTCTGCAGACTCCTGGCTGTTGCCTGCAACCATGGCGGGGCCTGGGCCCCACCTGGGACACCCCCTCCCCCTGCCCCATCGCCCCCAGCACAGAGACAGCAGTGACCAGGATGTTTGGTTTAACTTCACTGGAGGATCTGGGGCGTCACAGCACACAAGGTCAGGAGTCTACAACCGCGAGTGGGAGAAGTCAAATGGGGGCCCTCCCCACCCACGGCATTTCCAGAGGCCACCGGCCCCCAGGTCCCTTAGTCCCCCAGGAGGAATGGATTCTTCCCCAGCCCTAGGCCGGCCGGCGCGCAGTCAGAAGCCGGTCACCGCGCCTGCAGGGCGGCGAGCGGGGCAGCCTCTGAGCGCAGGGTGGCGCCCACCGCCCCGTGGCTTCTACACCTGTGTGGCCCCGACGTGGGGCGTCCTCCTCCTCTCCCTTCCTGCCCCCCTCAGCCACTCCCCCTTTCCTTTCGTTAGTCTCCTCCCCTCCCCCAGACCTTCAGTCCTGGCTGTGAGGCTGTTCCCCCTGTTCCTTCCCAGGGGACCCCAGCAGGGCCCTTCTCGTACCGTGGACTGGTCACCTCCTGGGGGTGCAAACTTGGACAAAGACACCCTCGAGGCCCGGGGGAGGAGAGGGCGTGGGGGAAACGGGGGAGGGGGCTGGGCGGGGAGGGCTTCAGCACAGGTACTACGGGGACAGATGCCACGGGCTGCAGAGGCTGCACCTGGGGCAGCGCCGGCCGCCAGGCTTTGCCCTGGGAAGGCCAGGGCCAGGGCAGGTGTGGCTTCCTGCTTCAGGCCACGTTGAGGGAGCCTCCACCCCCTCCGGGGACCCTCTGGCTTCTGTCTACTGGTGTGAACAGGGTCCTTCCCCATCTTGAGTCAGGGCCTGCCAAGGGCAGGACTGAGGGGCCAGCCAGCCCCAGGGGAGACAGCTGGTGGGATGGGGGGTGGGTGGGCCCAGGCTGTGCCTGGATCTCACGTGACTCACCTCGAATGGAACCCGTTAGCAAATGACTGCACCTTCTGGAACACCCTGAGGACCGGAGGCTCGGCATTGGGGGGACTGGGGGGAAGTGGAGGGGCGGCCAGTGCAGCCTTGGACAGGGGCAGGTGGCCTCTGCCTCCAGCTGGGTCATTTGCAGCTGCAGTGCCTGGGGTGGGTGAGGCTAGAGGGCCGCTCTCCCCAACCTCTTCCTGGTCCCCTTCCCCACCCCCCCACGGGCCTTCCCCTCCTTCCCCTTTTCTGCTCCTCCTCCTCTCCCTTCCTGCCCCCCTCAGCCACTCCCCCTTTCCTTTCGGGAGTCTCCTCCCCTCCCCCAGACCTTCAGGTGCTCAGCTCCGCCCTGACCTCCCCTGCCACTGTCTGGGCCTCCCCCACACACCCCAGGACCAGGCCAACTGGGGTGGGGGCTGGAGGGGCTCCTGGTCCCTGGCCAGACGCTTGAGTCTGGACCTGCCCCGGCCGCCCAAGAGCCCCAGGGCCAGGCAGAGCTGCAGCCACCGAGGGTGCCCAGCCTCTGGGCCTCCCAGGTCCACGGTTTGGGACATCCCCGCAGACTGCTGCCACCAGGCGTTGGTCTCTCTTGCCACAGCAGGGCTTCAGCCACCGGGATGGCTTTTGCCATTTGCCCTAGGGGGGCTGGGAAGGAAAGGTGGGCGCCTGCCGGTTGGGGGTCCCAGGCGCAGCCTACAGCTAGTGCAGCAGGTTAAGCAACAAAGACGGCTCTGCTGGGGGGTGGGGTGCAGGGGGAGAGAGAGCGAGAGAAAGAGGGGCCGGAGGGTACACACGGGGTGGGAGGACAGAGCCCGAGAGTAGCTAGCGGCACTTGGGGGGCCGCCTGGGGCCGGGGGGCGCCTTCTTCGCGCCCGCGGCCTTGGCGCCAGAGGGCGGCTTCCCCTTGGCCTCGCCAGCCCTGGCGCGGGCCCCGGCGCCCCCGGACCCTTTCTTCTTCTTGCTTTCCCCCGCATCGTCCTCCGTGGAGGCCCCGCTCCCGCCTTTCTTCTCCAGGCCGACGCCCCGGCCCCGGCCGCGGCCGCCCCGGCGGGTTTTCCGAGCCCGGGACGCGGTGAGGCCCGCGGCGGCGGCGGCCCTGGAGCCGGTGCGCGCGCGCTTGGCCCGGGGCTTCTTGGAGGCGCTGTCGTCCGGCCCGGACTCCTCGCTCTCGGAGCCCTCGGACTCCCCCTCCGACTCTCGCTCCGAGGACTCGGCTGACTCCAAGTTGAACTTCAAGTTCTCCCGAGAGGTGAGGAGCGCCAGGACCTCGGCCAGGCTGCTCTTGGCCTGTGCGCACGGCGCGCCCTCGCACCTGCTCGCTTCCTCCTCCTTCACCGCCTCCACCATGTCCTGCGCGGCCAGCAGGGCCACCAGCTCCAAAAGGCCGCCCTCCTCGCCGTCCTCGCCCCAGCCCCGCAGGAGGCTCAGGGGCGCCTTCTTCCCTTTGGGGCGGTTCTCCGGCTCAGCCAGGGTGGAAATGCACTCCAGAAGGTTCCCATCCTCCTCAGCCTTCCTCAGGACCATGGCGTCCACCTGCCGGCCGGCCTCCTCCACCTTGACGCGTGTGCCGGACATGTCCTTGGACATGACAGACAGGACTTGGGGAAGGGCGTCGTTTTTCTCGCTCTTGTTGCTCCAGCCCAGCGACTCGATCACAGAAGCGATTTTCAGCATCTCCTCCCGGGCCGAGGGGTCGGTGGGGTCCGTGTAGGCCACGATGGCCACGAACTCAGGATTGTCCCCGTTTTCCAGCGACTCGCTCCCAGAGGCATCGTTGTTATCCATAGGCTCCTCCGAGGCCACTGTGTCTCTGACGGCCAGCAGGGCCACCAGGTCCGGGACTCCACTCCGGTCCTCCTTGATGTTTAAGCAGATAGACTCGGTCCCAGGCAGTTCTTTCTCCAGCTCCTCCTTCTTGGCTTTGTCGGTCACTGTGACCAGGGCCAAGAACTCGCGGGGACTGTCTCCCTCGTCCTGGTCCCCCCGGAAGGACCACTTCCTGACCAGCTCCTTGGCGGCGGCCTGGAGCGTGGCGTACAGGGCCCTCTGGTCCTCGTCCACGCTCAGGTCGTCGGGACAGAGCTCTTCTACCACGATGCCCACGCTCTCCCCCGAGGACTCCACGGACGCGCTCCTCGCCCGCCGCCCTCCCCAGCCCCTCTTTTTCCCCTTCTGAGTCAACCTGTGGCCTCTGGCCCTGTGCCGGCCGCCCCGACGGCCTCGCCGAGCATTCCTGGCCGCCCCAGCGGGGGCACTGGCCTTTCCAGCCTCCTGTACTGCACCGGGGGCCTGGCTCTCCTCGCCAGCCCTATCCCTCGAGACCCCCGGGGGCCTCTCATCCAGCAACAGGCGCCTCATCTGCGTCAGGACCGGCGTGTCCTGCATCCGCTCTTTACACAGCACCCTCCAGACCCCATGCTCCCCGGCGATCTCGCTGGGGACGGCCGTGTGGTCGATGTCCCCCGCGAACTCCACCAGGGCGGCCTTGGCCTTGTGGTTGTCGCTCTCGGCGCTCACCGTGAGCAGCCTGAAGCTGCCCAGGGGCAGAAAGGCCGGCCGCAGGGTGGCTTCGATGTCCGCCTGCGCCAGGCGCTGGGCGATGCCGGTGACCAGCAGCGCGCGGTGCGCATCCACATCCAGCCTCCGGCACCAGTCCTGCAGAAGGCTCACGGCCATGACGCTGGACCTGGTCCTGGGCAGGACGGAGCCCGAGGCAGGGCGGGCTGCGGCGGGAAGGCTGCCCGCAGGGGAGCGTGGCCGGCTGAGGGCTTCTGCTGCCTGCTGGACCCCGCGGTCGCCCCCCAGGCCCGCTCCCCAGGACGGCCGAGGGTCCGCAGGTGCCTTACGCGTCTGCTCTCCCTGCTGCTCCCTCTCTTTGTCCCTCTGTCCCTGACACAGCCTGAGTGACTCCACAGCACTGCCAGGTGCAGGGGAGGGGGCGGGGCCCAGCGCACCTGGTGGCCTTGGGGGACGGGAGTCGCCGATCGCCCGGCGTGGCCGTGGAGTCTGCCAGCGAACCCTTGTCTAGACGCTCAGCGGGGACGCGAAGACGCGGCTGCTCCGGCCTGAGCCTGCGCAGAAGGCGCTCCCCGCCCCCGCCGGCTCCCTGTCTCCATGGCAACACCGCGGGCTGGTGCTGGGGTCTGGGTGGCATCGGTGCAAGAGCTGCTCTTAAAGGGCTAGAGGGAAGGAGAGCGTGGGGTCTGGAAGCGCCGCTTTCATTGATCAGTGAGGAACAAGGCCAAATGCACAGGGGACCGGATGTCACCCAGGAATACCTACTGTCGTTCAGGGGCTAGGTCCCTTCTTGGAGAGGGTATGCAGGCTTTGGGCAAGGCTTTAATTCCCCTTCCCGTGGACAGGTGGAGCTGCGGTTACACAAACCTAAATCAAAGAGTATTGGTCTCCTGCAGTGGGCTCAGAACTCACTTGGGGCCGAACCTCATTCAGAGGATCTCAGTGTGAAATAAAGACACCTCCAGGCTTCTCCTGTGAGCCTCCAGCCTCATTGGGAGTGCACTCAGTGGGCCTCGATCCCAAGGATGTTCCTGTGTTCTGAAGTACGCCTGTATGGCTAAACCTGTGTTTCTGGGTATGGCTTGAACATACGCACAGGATCGTCAGCCAGATATAACATGAATTCTGCAAGAATTCACGACGGGCCGCGTGTGAGGGCACCCATAGCTGCTCTAAATGTGCATTCACCTCAGCATCCTTTAAAGCCCTTTGACAGTACTTGGGAGGCTGAGGTAGGAGGATCCATGCAAGTTGGAGGCCAGTCAGATCCACATAAGCAGTCCCAGGCCACCCTGGGCTACACAGCGAGATCCTGTCTCAAAATAAAAACATACAAAAGAGGCTGGAGGGGCAGCTCTGGGGCGGAGCGCTTGGAGGAGAGGCTGACCCCATAGTTGGCCCTTCTTGAACATGGGCTGTGAGAATTACTTACTGAAAACTTACAGTTACACAAGCATGTGTTCAATAATAAACAAACAGAACAAAGCCCTTAGATTTTTTCTTTGTCTTACATAAGAGAGTTGATTGCATGGTTACCATGGCAACTGCCCATGAGCAAGCCTCTTACCCACTCTTATTTTCTCTGCTTTTTTCTTCTCCTTTTCCATGTTCTATTCCCAAAATGGATTCTGCTCTTCTCTCAAGAAGTGTTGTCCTGCAGGCATCCAATGCGAGCCCCAAATCCAAGCTGCAATGTGTGACGTCACATCTTCCAGTGGCCACCATCAATGAATAAACAGCCTCGAAATGAATTTTACAAGCAGATATCATTGACTCTAAAATGGACAAAGGGCTGGGGGTTAGCTCAGTGGGTAGAGCGCTGCTCTGTGCCCTCAGAGGCCCTGGGTTCCATCCTCAGCACTGCAAAAATGGGAGAAGGACCTGGCAGCCCACTCCCGAAACAATCTGCCACTGACAGCTCTGCGAAGAGCAGAGAAGCACTAATACAGCGCTGGGCATGGCACCGTGCTGGGAAGTGCTTCCTTCTGTTGTACATGGTCGCTGTGAGTTAGACGTGTCTCGAGGGCAGCTAACCATAACAACAAAGTGTACAGTGTTGTCGAATGCCGTGTTATTGTGCAAAACAATCAATGAACTCCAATATGTTCTCTGGCTTGCAACGACTTCCTGTGGAGCAGCCCCATTTCGAGGACTTGCAGCCACATCTGACCTTTGGGAACTTATTTCTGGAGAATTCACTGGGGATCTGTGTGCGTGAACACGTTCAGCACAAGTGTTATTTATAACCCTACATGGCTGGAAAACGCAATGAAAACAGACAGGGAGCTGGCTCTTTTCCATGTCCGGTGTGAATGACCATCAATGAAGTTCTTGTAAAACTGAGGATTCATACACCATTTAGCTCAGTAGGTACAGCGGAGCTCCACACTCTCTGAGGACCTGGGTTCGGTCCCCAGCACTGCCAAAATGGGAGAAGGACATGGAAATCCACTCCTGAAGCAATCCTCAAAACAATCAGTCACTGAAAACCATATGAGGGTCGCTATGAGTCAGACCCCACTTCACGGCACTAACAACAACAATGGCGGGGACCTGGATTTTAGTCTGCAGCTATAGCGGCCTGGCATCCAATCCCGCCTAATCTCGGAAGCAAAGCAGGGTCCTGTGATGGGAGACTGCCTGGGAATATCAGGTGCTGCAGGCTAGGAAGAAGGACCTGGCAACCCACTCCCAAAACGATCCTCCAGTGAAAACCCTATGAATAACAAAGAAGCCCTAACAATAATGCTGGGCATGACACAGTGTCAGGGAGTGTTTCCTTCTGTTGTATGTAAGGTCACTATGAGTTGGATCAGACAACAACAACAATAATTCTCCCACTTAAAGTGTAGAATTCGAGCCAGTGCCATTGTGCACCAGTGAGCTGCACCCACAGCCCATTTTTTTTAAAACTTTATATTTTGAGTCAGGGTCTCACTAAAGTGCACAGGGTGCTTCTAGCCTAAAACTTGCAATCCTCCTGCCTCTGCCTAGTGAGTTGCTGGGATTATATGTCTGAAGGCACAGTGCCTGGCTCAGAATCCTCTTCCTTTTTTTTTTTTTTTTTTTTTTTTTTTTTTTTTTTTGTGTGTGTGTGTGTGTGTGTGTGTGTGTGTGTGGTACTGGGGGTTGAACCCAGGGCCTCGCACTCACATGCTCTGCAAGTACTGTACCACTGAGATGCACCCCCAGCCCCTTTTTTTTTTTTAACTTTTTGAGACAGGGTCTCGCTAAATTATGCAGACTTCCTCTTGTCTCGAACTTGTGATCTTCCTGCCTCTGCCTCCCGAGTCGCTGGGATGACAGGCGCGTGCCATCACGCCTGGCTCAGAATCGTCTTCTTTAAACCAACCCAGTCTGTGGTGTTCTGTCCAAGCAACTGATCCCAGGGGCACCAGAAAGTCCCCGGTCTTGTAGCGTGCTACAGACAGCCTTCCTGGGGCCAACTGACCTCCTGGAGGTAGGGCATTTTGCAAACGCCTGGCAGGGAGAAGGGTGGTGTGGGTTGTCCCAAGGATCAGGGGGCCTTATGCATTCAGGGGGTGGCCTTAGGATACCTAATGTCTAGGATGCCCGGCTCAGCCCTGAACTGAGACTCACCCCATGTCTTGAATGAACCTTGAGTGTCCCAGCAGCCAACAACGACACTGAAAAGTCAACTGACAATGATCTGAGCCCTAAGCCTAACTCCATTTTACATAGAAACACGTGGTGTGTGTGTGGGGGGAGGGGTTGCGTTTGGTTTTGTAGGGTCTCGCTGTGTAGCCCAGGCTGGCTTGGAACTCGTAATCCTCCTGCCTCGGCCTCCCAAATGCTGGGATCACAGGCGTGCGTCACCGCGCCCAGCTTAAGTACACATCGATGAAAGGTGTGTGCCGCCCGTCTCCTGGCCCCCGCTGAACGCCCAGGAGCAGCCCTTACCTCACAGGTGGGATTGGAGGAAGCCTGTAGCGAGTTAGAGGCTCAGAAGTTTCCCGAAGGAGGAGTGTGGAGGTCCTTGGGGGGGGTGGAGGCTCCAGGGCATCCCTGTGAGCAGAACATCAAATGGGCACCAGCCCCGCAGGAGCCTCGAGAGCCTCAAATGTCCTGCCTATTCCCCCCTCCCCCTGGGACATTTCTCTTGGAGTCACAGCCCCCTTCTGGACAGAGATGGGGCCTGCGATTGGCTCAGCGGCTGCCTGTGAGGTTACCATGGAAACAGCTGGAAGAAGAGGGCATATGAAATGTTTTGCAAAATTCTTTCCTGATCCCTGTGTTTGGGGGGTGGGGGGAAGCGTGTCTGCTCACTGGTAATAGCACTGTTGGGGCAAAAGATGCTCAAAATGTGGCCTCGGAATCCTGGGGAGGCCAAAGCAAATTTGGTGGTTCCAGGAGATCAATCCTGTTTTCATAATTCTACTGATTCATTGCCTGCAGCCGTAGCCCTGTGGCATCCGATCCCATCAGATCTCGGAAGCTGAGCAGGGTCGGGCCTGGTTAGTCCTTGGATGGGAGACAGCCTGGGAACACCAGGTGCTGTAGGTTTGGGAGACGGACCCGGCAACCCACTCCCAACAAAAAATCTGCCACTGAAAACCCTATGAACAGCAGAGAAGCACTGACAATAGCGTTTTGCCTGTTGTATGTAGGGTCACTATGAGTCGGATACTGACTCGACAGCAACTAACAACAACAAAAGTCCAGATTTAAAAAAAAAAAAACCTGTCTACCCAATAGTACAATTATATAGCCTTGTACAGAGCATCCATAGATGGACAGAAAATACATTTGAGAACAAAAATTTAGAAATACTTAAGAGCATCTCTGGCCATATTTTATTTCTACAAAACAGACATCTCTTATACTGATTAAACATCTACAAGTGCTTTTCCTTTACAATCTGTTAATAATTTGCGAAATCCTGAGACCAGAGCTACATACTCAGGACACTAGAGAATAAATACAACACAGTATTTCCTGGGGACTCTAAATAAGAAAAAGACTGGGGGGCGGGCAGTTTCTCTAGCGGGTGTTAGCCGCTGGGGACGGTGGGTGCACCGCAGGCTGATTTGCGCCCTGGTCTTTCTGCTTCGCTCCCCAGCTCTGCTAGCACCGTTGCCAGGGAAACCAGATCAGCGCATCCTGAGCGCAAAATCAACTCCACTGCCTTATGTCTGGATTCCCATGGATCAAATCCCTTCTGGGATATGTCGATCCAGGAGCTGCTGGCTCTGCCTGCCTCCACCTTTAAAATGACTTTTATTTTATTTTATTTTATTTTATTTTATTTTATTTCTGGTAATGGAAGCTTGAATCCAAGGTCTTGCCCATGCTAGGCAAGAGCTCTACCACTGAGCTGCACCACAGCCTTATTTATTTGTTTGTTTATGTATTTATTTATCGGTACTTGGGGGTGGAACACAGAGCCTCGCACATACATTCCATAAGTACTCTACCGGCCCATTTTTCAATTTTTTTAAATTTCGAGTCCGGGTCTTGCTAAGTTACATGGGCTGCCTCTAGCCAGCTCCTTTTTTATTATTTTATTTTGAATCAAGGTCTCGAGGAGCTGCGCAGGCTGCCTCTGGCCTCCAACTCAAGATCCTCCTGCCTCAGCCTCCTGAGTCCCTGGGATCACAGGCGTGCACCACAGCACCTGAAAAATGCCCTTTGAATCTGATCCCCTTCTCCCATTCCTCTCTGCCCTGAGGGGCTCTTTTCACTTTGTATTTTATACCGTCTGCCGCTTCGTTTTCATAAGTGTTCACAAAGTGTGCATTTACTCTGTGTGTGGTGGCGCACGCCCGTCATCCCAGCAGTCAAGAGGCTGAGGCAGGAGGATCCCAGGTTTGAGGCCAGCCTTGGGCTACATGGTGAGACTCTGTCAAAAAATATAAAAATGAAAGAAAGGAAGGGAGAAGGAAGGAAGGAAAAAGGAAGGAAGGAAAGGAAGGGAGGAAGGAAGGGAAGGAGGGAGGGGGGCAGGCAGGCAGGCAGGCAGGAAGGAAGGGAATATAAATGTGCACTGTCTGTAGGGGAGTCCTTCAGGTATACTGTTTCTCGTTTTTTGTTTTGTTTTGTTTTGTTTTAAGCACTCAGCCATATTATCTCTAAGATCGAGCCCAGCCCTACATCTTGCGTGTCATTCCAGGGTTGCGGGACGATCCACTCTTCCGGGGAGAGACACAGGTGTTAGCTTTAAAACCTGGCTGCAAGTCCTCTGACCCCATCGAAGGCCAGAGGGCTTTGTCTTCTTTCCCTGGATCTGAGCCTGGGCGAGTTCGTGGCCGTCTCATGGATAATGTGTGGCTGAACTGATGCTAAGTGTCTTCCGGGTCAGTTATAAAAGGCTTCGCCTGGTTCTCTTGGGATAGTCACCCCTCAGGGAGGGGCTCAAGTTAACAGCCCCAGCAAAGCCCCGCCCTCAGCCAAGGGCGGTGGGGCACACTTGTAATTCCAGCACATGGGAGGCTGAGGCAGGAGGATCAACAAGAGTTCAAGGCCAACCCGGTCTACATAGGGAGCTCCAGACCAGCCTGGGCTACACGGCAAGACCTTGTCTCAAAAACAGGTCGCTTTTTTGAGACATAGGGTCGCTATGAGTCGGCCCAACTCAACAGCACCTACCAACGCGTTGCGTCTTTTCGTCCCGCATATGCCCACCAGAGGGCACTCTCACCCAGCAGATCCCGAATACGGCGCTTCAGTTCTCTGTACCAAAAGTAACCGTGACAATGAGGATTGCCATTGACATTAATAACTGCCACTCAAAGCCTTACTACGCATCAGGATCCATGCAAAACCCTCCGTGTACCTAACTCAATACAGGAACTCAGGCATCTTACAAATAAGGAAAGTGAGGCTCAGAAAGGTTGTACACAGCACCGGTGGTACACAGCACCTAAGTACAGAGAAACTTCTACCTCTGACCTCTCTGAGCACATGGCTTTCTGCAACTAGGTCACGCCCCAGGGGCCGTGACTGATGCAGAGGAGGAGCCTGTTGCTGGACGAGAGGCCCCCGGGGGCCTCGAGGGACAGGGCCGGCCCTGCATCCTCAGAGAGCAGGGCCCCCAGTGCAGGACAGGAGGCTGGGAAGGCCGGTGCCCCCGGTGGGGAGGCCAGGAATGCTAGGCGAGGCAAAAAATGGGGTCAAAAGCCGGGCATGGTGGCACTCGCCTGTCATCCCAGCGGCTCGGGTGGCGGAGGCAGGAGGATCGGAAGTTTGAGACCAGAGGCAGTCTGCGTAACATAGGGAGACACTGTCTCAAAAAGTGAAAACAATTTAAAAAGGGGGTGGGGGGCTGAGGGTGCAGCTCAGTGGTCCAGCACTTGCAAAGCATGCAGGCACAAGGCCCTGGGTTCAACCCCCAGTACCAAAATTGAGCCATTGAGCCAGGGATTACAGGTATACACCACGGCTCCCAGCATTATTTTTCACTTTTTATTTTGAGACAAGGTCTTGATAAGTTGTGCAGGCTGCCTCTGGCCTCAAACTTGCTATCTTTCTGCCTCTGCCTCCAAAGTTGCTGGGATTATAGGCATGAGCCACTGTGTCCAGCTAAAAACTACAATATTTTTAAACATTAAAAACCAAGAGTGAAAGAAATGTCCCTTCCCCCTCTGCAGCCGTGCCTAGAGAAAAGGATACTAATTGGCATCATAACATCGGTCTAAAGAACCAGTTTCTATAAAGTGGTAGGTTGAGAACATTCCTCAAACATCCATCTTGTTCTATCGTGAATTTTCCTGTTACCAACCTTGGTCTGTTCTCTGTTCATGTAAGTCTGTCCTTGAAAGGATAATTTGAACAAAAGAATCTGAGATTCTCTTAGAAATTGTTGCAGGATCCGAGCAAAAAGAACCCCCCAGAGAAGCCTGAATTCTGATTGGTTGCCTTCCTTCATTCTCTGTTGCCATAGCGACAAGGAGGCTAAATAGCATCTCTGTGTTTTTTAAAGAATCAGTACGGGTAGGTTTTCTCGCTCAGTTGCGCAAAAGATCATTTCTTTCCTTCCACAGACGTGTTAAAATAAAAGCCTAAGATTCTTCTACACTTACTTTTTTAAACAAAGAAATGGAGAGTCTCCTCTCTTATCTAAACGAACAAAAGCACTTAGCCAGTGTGAAGTGGGCTTAAATCCTGGCGGCTGCGCTCCTGAGGGCATTACTAATGTTAAATAAAGCCCGCCCTCTGGCGGTCAAGATGAGAACAGCAGGACCGTATTTATTGTAAAAAGCAGTTCCTCCGTCTTTTGTCAACCGGTTGCCCTGTCGCTGTGCAGTTCACTGCAGCCCTGGAGAAATAATACGACAGGCGTGTTCCTGGTGGCCTCAGATCAGTACGGCCAGATCACCTGACTGCTTTAGCCAACAAAATATAATACAAGTGATACTATGCCAGCCGGAGACCTAGCTCCTAAGATTTTCAACAGCTTTCATCTTGATCTCTTGGAGGCCTGAGTCACCATGCAAGAATCGCGACCTCCCTAAACGCATGATGCTGTGAGAACGCCCAAGAGAACCGAAGCTCCCAGACATACAAGAGCAGAAACTATCTTGGAAGTGGATCCTTCAGCACGCCCCCCCCCATGCCAGCCTCAGCTGATGCCACAAAATCCCAAACAAGTTCAGGAAGAATGATTATTGTGCCCATTTTACAGAAGAGGATTCTGAGATTCAGAGAGGTCCAGCAGATGGCTCAAGGGCACATGCTGAGAGGTACTGAACCCAGGGTATGAACGCCTGTTGTCTGGCTCCAAAATCTCTCCTCCTCCCCAAGTACATTACTTAGGAAGAGAGCCAGGTGTTGGGCACGAGTGTGGGTCTCATTCAGAGTAGCGTAATTGTTCTCTGGGCTCAGCAATTCTTCTGCCCCCTTCTCTGATTACTGCTCCCCACCTAGAGAGACAGTTTTCACCAAGTGGAGCCTCTCTTTGCCATCTCAAGTTTTTCTTTTTCAGTACTGGGGGTTGAACCCAGGGCCTTGCACTTGCATGCTTTGCAAGTGCTAGAGCACTGAGCTGCCGCCTCCAGCCTATTTTTATTTTATTATTTATTTATTTATTTATTTTTACTTTTTTGAGACAGGATCTCGCTAAATTATGCAGACTTCCTCTGGTCTCAAACTTGCAGTCCTCCTGCCTCCGCCTCCCAAGCCGCTGGGATGACAGGCGTGTGCCACAGCATCCAGCTTGCCACCCCAAGTTTATACTGGGAAGACAAGAGCTGGTACTATGGCCTTCAAGACAAAAGTGACATTTGGGAAGAAAGTGTCACTGTTTGAAAGATACTTACGGATTCAGGGGCTAAAGGCTGAAGCTGCCTTTTTTTATTTTTATTTTATTTTATTATTCTTCTTTTGTGAATTGGCACAGACCGCTGAATAATTCCAGTGGAGCTTCTTGATGCTGTGTGCTGAGCAGTCCAAGGGCTCAGCCCTTGGACCTTCCCAGGCCTATGCTAACCTCCCGCCTCGCCCCAGCATCCTTATTTGTGCAGTGGGGCCTCAAAATGATGCCTGCTTCCCAGTTTCTATGGGAATATGAGGATATTTTGTTTTCAATGCACCTAAAGCGCACTGCCTGACACAAATCTCCACAACCCCCAGAGGACAGAGATCCTCAACGCCTTGACTTGCTGCTGTAGGCTCTGTGCTCACAACGGTGCCTGGCAGGGCATTTTCAATAAATAATTTCAGGGGCTTGGTGTGTAGCTGAGTGGTGGAGCACTTGCTTGGCACGTGTGAGGCCCTGGATTCCACCCCCAGCTCCACCAAACATAAACAAATAAAAATTAAAAGACAGTTTCTGAATGAAGAATTTTGAGCCCGTGAACGATGCTGACCTGGGCATGCTCCATTGCAAGCAAAAGAAATCTAAATCAAACCAATTGAAGCTGAAGATTAACTGCCTGTGTTACTGTAAGATAGCATGGTGGCTTAAACAAAAGAAACAAAATTGGTGTCTCTCCCCCGTGCAGTGTGAATGGCTAGGACAGGGGTGCACGGGCGACCATTCAGACCTCCGGTTTCCTTTGGATTATTGCTCAAAGTGTAATCCCGAGTCCAGGAGCAACACCTGGGAGCCTGGGAACTCGCAGGACCAGAGCTAGGAGGTCAGAGGCTGTGGGGTGGGGCTCTGCATACCGTTCTCACTGGCCCTCCAGGGAACTGGGGGGCAGACTCTGAGAGCCACTGTCCCCGCACACTGGGGCATCTGCATAATTGAAGCTGCCACCTCCAGCTACTAGATGGGAGGAAGAAAAGAGAAAATCCCAGCCAAGTGTGGGGATGCAGCTGTAATCCCAGCACCAGACCTGCCTGGGCTACACAGAGACCTCAGCTCAAAGAAAAAAGAAAGAGGAACCGGGGAAGAGGAGAGAGAGAGAGGGAGAGAGAGAGAGAGAGAGAGAGAGAGAGAGAGAGAGAGAGAGAGAGAGAGGGAGAGGGCGAGCGCGAGCGATCGAGCAGCAGGGAAGAAAGGAGAGGAGAGACAGAAGGGAGGCATGGAGAAAAGGGAGAAGGGAGACAAGAGAAAGCAACGCGTAGAGCCCCAAAGGATTCGCGTTCAATGGGTAACTAAGCCCGCTCGCACGCCATTGGAGAAGAGCCAGTCACATGGTTACAGGCAGCAGCAAGGGACGCTGGGAAATGTAGTCCCCAGCCAGGCAGTCGCTTGGGGAGCCTGGTTTATTCAGAGCATAAGGCCGCTGCAGCTGCACCCCTCAGCGTCTCAAGCTCTTCCTGCTTACCTAAAAGCAGCAATAAGAAATAAGAAGCTTCCCGGTGCCATTTGTTGCTGTTGTTAGGGGCTGTTGAGTCTGGTCGGACTCATACTAACCCTATGTACAACAGAGGGAAGCACTCCCCAGCACTGTGCCATGCCTGCCTGGCACTATGGCAGTGCTTCTCTGCTATTCATACGGTTTTCGATGGCTGATTGGGGGATTGCTTGGAGAGTGGGCTACCACGTCCCTCTCCCATTTTTGTGGAGCTGGGGATCTAACCCAGGGCCTCAGAGAGCACAGAGCCACGCTCTACCGACTGAACTATACCCCAGCCCCCTCCACACCCCCTGGTGCTATTGGTCTTCATGAAATAAAGGTGATCATGAAGTTGGGTGCAATGATGCGCGCCTGTTATCCCAGTGACTCCGGAGGCAGAGGCAGGAGGATTGCAAGTTTGAGGCCAGAGTGAACCTGCATAACTCAGCGAGGCTCTGTCTCAAGGTAAAAAATTAAAAATTAAAATTAAAATTAAAAAGGGGCTAGGGGTGCAGCCAAGTGGTAGAGCACTTACAAAGTATGTGCAATGGTCTGGGTTCAGCCCTCTAGTGCTGCAAGAAAAGAAAAGAAAAGAGAAGAAAAAAGGACCATCGACCAAAATCTCTAAAATAGCGAGCCACAATAAAACTTTCTTCTCTATAAGTTGATTTCCTCAGGTATTTGGTCACAGCGATGGGATGGTGACTGACACACATGTCCCGGCTGTGACAACACCGACGGGTCCCCTGCCTTGCAGATATCATAGCCCAGTGGGGCAGGGGGTATTTAAAAAGTGTATTAGTTACCTGCTGCCATATTAACAAATGACCCCAAAATTTAGCAGCTTAAAACAACAAACGTTCATATCTCCCAGCTTCTGACAGTCAGGGCCTGGAGTGCTTGTGGCTCTGGGTCCCCCTAGGGGTGCAGTCAAGGAGCTGGTCTGGGTCCCAGGCATCCGCTTCCAACTCAAAGCCAAGGAAAGACCCCAGGTCTTGCTGGCCGTGGGCTGGAGACCTCAGTCCCTCTCCCCCTGCACCTCTCCACAGGACAGCTGCAAGCAATGGCCAGATGACCAGCCACACAAGGCGGTCTTCTTGTGACCCAACCCCACACATGACAGCCCATCCCATTCACTGTATCCTATGTGTTAGGAGCCGCCATGACAGCCAACCCTACCCAGAGGGGCTTAGATCCCAGAAGAGCAAACGTCTTCAGAGACAAGGTCATAGGCGGTCCCCCCAGGGCTTGCCTATTACAGGTGAACCTCTAAGGCTCACCATAAATACGACCGGGGCTCCCTCTGGTGGGAACCGGTGGCAAGCCGAGTGGATGACAGGATGGAAAGTTCCACTTTGCACGGTTCTGACTTCATGTGTTGCCAGACAAAACACAGGTCACCCAGTTACATTTGAATTTCAGAAAAACAATAAATGCTTTTTAGTATAAGTATATCCCATGAGACATGTGGGATATACTTGTACCAAAAAAACAAAAAAAAAACAAAAAAAAAAACCAACCCTTTATTGTTAATCTAAAGTTCAAGCTTCACAGAGCATCCTGTAATTTTGCTTATTAAATGTGGCCACCTTCCTCCAGGGCAACGCAGAACTCTGGGGTGGAACCAGGCTGGGGACCTGCTGGCAGGTTAGAGGTGAGGACAGAATGATGATAAGCTCCTGGAGGGGGAAATGCAGAGGCAGGGACAGCAAAGTAAGGGGAAAGGAGACTGATTTTTTTTTCCCCTGTACTGGGGGTTGAACCCAGGACCTCGTGCTTGCATGCTTTGCAAGTGCTGGACCACTGAGCTGCACCCCCAGCCCTTTTTTTTTTTTTTTTTTTTTTTTTTTTACTTTTTTGAGACAGGGTCTCACTAAGTTACACAGACTGCCTCTGGTCTTGAACTTGTGATCCTCTTGCCTCTGCCTCCCAAGCCGCTGGGATTACAGACGTGCGCCACTCTGCCCGGCTGAGTTTCTTTTTAAACTCATAATAAACCACACACACAATGATCCCACCCCATGGTAGGTGCAATAAGGGGACTCAAAGATGTCCACGTCGCTCCCTCAGAACCTAGGAATATGATGGGCAGCATGGCAGAGAGCTAAATTTGCAGAGTGACGCTGCTAAATCAACACACCTTAAAACAGAAAGATCATCCTGGGTTACTCAGGGGGCCCAGCGGAATGTCAAAAGTCCCTCCAGTCGGAAGAAGGGGCCAGGCGTGATGGTGCATGCCTGTAACACAACAACTCTAGAGGCTGAGGCAGGAGGATCACAGGTTCAAGGCCAGAGGCAGCCTATGTAATTTAGTGACATCTTGTCTCAAGATAAAAAAAAAAAAAATTTTTTTTTTCATTGGGCTGGGGTTGCAGCCCAGGAGTAGAGCACTAGCAAAGCATATGGGAGGACCTGGGTTCAACCCCCAAGTTGTTGTTGTTGTTAGGTGCCGTCGAGTCGGAATCCAACTCATAGCGACCCTCTGTACAACAGGGGAAACACTATTGTCAGTGCTTCTCTGCTGTGCATAGAGTTTTCAATGGCAGATTGATTTTTGGGAGGGGGTTGCCAGGTCCTTCTCCCAAGCCTACAGCTTTTGGTGTTCCCAGGTGGTCTCCCATCCAGGTACTAACCAGGCCCGACCCTGCTTAGCTTCCGAGATCTGACGGGATCGGATGCCATAGGGCTATGGTTGCAGGCCAACCCCCAAGTACCATAAATAAATAAGTAAATAAATAAATGGAAGAAGGGCTGGGTGTGGTCGGGCGCACCTGTAATCCCAGCACCTGTGAGGTGGAAATAGGGAGGTGACAAATTCAAATTCAAGGCCAGCCTGGGCTACACAGGGAGTCTGAAGTCATCCTGGGCTTCCATAGCAAGACGCTATCTCAGAAAACAAACAAACAACAATATAAACATGGGAGAAGGACGAGGAGTGGGGGGCGGCTGGAGAAATGCAGCCTAAGAAGGATTTGGCATGGCATTGCTGACTGTGGAGGTGGAGACAGGGTCTTGAGTCAAGAAAAGTGGGAGAGCGGATGGCTTTCAGAAACTGGAAGAGGCGAGACCCTCCAGAAAGGGTCCAGAAAGGACCACGGTCAGCCTGCGGACACCTTGATGTTAGCGAGGGAAGATCCGCTGTGGACGTGCAACTTCCAGAATTGTAGGAGAACGATTTGTGCTGATTCAAGCCAGGAGGCTTTTGGTAATTTGTCCCAGCAGCCATAGGGAACTCGTAGGAGCCCCAGGTGTCAACAGAAGTCCAGGTCATGAGGTTGGTCTGGAACAGCCCCAGACACTCGGTAAGCAGGTGCCCAGGAAATGTGTACCGGGGCTGGAAGTGCTGCTCAGTGGTAGAGCGTATGGACACGCACAAGGCCCAGGGCTCCAGCCTCAGCAAGGGGGGGGGGCGGCGGGAGTTCCCAACCTTTAATAAAGGGAGTGTTGAAAAGTAATGAAAGAGCTGGGTGCAGTGGTGCACACCTGTAATCTCAGCCACTCTGGAGGCAGAGGCAGGAGGATGGAGAGGTCGAGGCCAGAGGCAGCTTGTACAATTTAATGAGACCTTGTCTCAGAATAAAAATAAAAAGGGGGCCAGGGTTGCTGCTCAGTGGTAGGGTGCTTGCAAAAGTATGTGCAAGGCCCTGTTTTCAACTTCCAGGTACCACACACAGAGAAAGAAAAGGAAGGAAGGAAGAAGGAAGGAAGGAGGGAAGGAGGGTAGAAGAGACTGAGGGAGGGAGGAAGAAAGGAAGGAAGGAAGGGAAGAAGAGACAGAGGGAGGGAGGAAGGAAGGAAGAAAAGCAAAAAGAAAGAAAAGAAGCAAAGATTGATTTAAAAAATTTTTAAAGAAAGTGAATTTTTTTGTTCAGGTTTTGTTTAGTCTGGGGTTTTGTTTTTATTTGTTTGTTTGTTTGTTTTTTGAGTCACGGGCTCCCTATAGAGCC
Organism: Pedetes capensis; assembly: GCA_007922755.1. Classification (NCBI taxonomy): domain Eukaryota; kingdom Metazoa; phylum Chordata; class Mammalia; order Rodentia; family Pedetidae; genus Pedetes; species Pedetes capensis. Next base: position 73,540 of record VMDO01003224.1, read on the forward strand.
CAGACTGGCCCTAAACTCGCTATGCAATCCTGGCTGGGCTGGAACTCCCGGATCCTCCTGCCTCAGCCTCCCAGAGGGCTGGGATTACAAGGGGTGCACACCTACCCCGAGCCCCCTCCACGACTTTTTAAAATGTAAAAAAGAGGTGGAGATATTCTTTCTGCCCTTTAACTACAAACAGCAAGATAGTGTTTCGCATAATAAAACCCTCAAAAGAATCTGCTCAGATAAGGTGACAAACAGGACAGTCCCGAGTGTCCCCATCTTGATTTGCTGGCCGTCGGGAGCCCCGAGTTCTGACACCAGCCAGGTCCTTGGAAGAATAATTGAAACAGGAGAGTCTGGTGGGATTCGGCTGGAAATTGTTGCCGCATCCCGAGAAAAATCACCACCCAGAGAAGCCCGCGATTCTGATTGGCTGTCTTCCTTGAGCATTTGTTGCCATGGCGACAGGTACCCTCTGTTACTAAAAGGAATAAATGCTTGCTCATAGGTTTTCTTGCTCAGTCAGAAGTGAGTCGTTGGCACTATTCTCCCACAAATAGAATAGAAATAAAAGCCGGTGACATTGCTCGATTAATTTTTTTTTTTTTTTTAACAAAAACATTGTAAGTCCTGTCTCATTGAAGAGGACCCGAGCGCCCAGCCCGCGCGGTCAGATTCCTCATCACAGCGCCCTCTGGTGGGAAGCGCGTGAACAGCTGAGCTGGCCCCGCAAGGACGCCCCTTACTCCATTCTCTCCTTAGGTTTACAGGGCAGGGCAAAGCCAGGACAGAGATCCCTGGAAATCGCAAGGAGGATGCGAAGATATCCTCTCCCTCGATCAGCCCACATTATGGGCACCAATCCCACGCCGTAGCCCTGTGGCGTCCAATCCCGTCAGACCTCGGAAGCTAAGCAGGGTCGGGCTTGGTTAATACTTGGATAGGAGACTGCCTGGGAACACCAAGTGCTGTAGGCTTGGGAGGCGGACCTGGTAACCCACTCCCATAAATCAATCCGCCATTGAAAACCCTATGAACAGCAGAGAAGCACTGACAATAGTGCTTTCCCTGTTGTATGTAGGATCGCTATGAGTCGGATACCGACTCCACAGCACCTAAGAACAACAACAACAACATCCCATGCCAAGAATTGCGCTGGGCCCCATGCCTTTTCCATCCTCTCTGCAACCCCTTAAGGAGGGTATTATGATCTCCCTTTCTACCGATGAGATCTCCAAAAAGACAGGTTAAGTCTCCTGACCAAGGTCACACGGCCAGAAACTGGCGATACCTTGATTGTAATATTTCAACCCAAGTCTCTCTGACGCTAGGCAGAGAACTTCACCATAGAAGTAGGACCCAAAGGCTCCCCATGCCCTCTGAGGAGAAGACTGCCCAGGACCGATTGGGTTTGATGCACAAGACATTCAACACCCAGCAATCTAACAGCCATGGTAAGTCAGAGCTAGCAGTCATTGAGGTCTAACCTCTTCAATCTCTTCGCTGAGGAAATAGTCCAAGAAGCTGGACTTCATGAAGAAAGTGGCATCAGGAACGGAGGAAGACTAGTTAACAATTTGCGATGTGCAGATGACACAACTTTACTTGCTGAAAGTGAAGAGGATTTGAAACACTTGCTGATCAAGATCAAAGAACACAGCCTTCACCTTCAGTATGGATTGCACCTCAATACCAAGAAAACAAAAGTCCTCACAACCGGGTCAATAAATAACTTCATAGTACATGGAGAAAAGATTGAGGTTGTCCAAGACTTTGTTTTACTTGGTTCAACAATCAACACCCATGGAAGCAGCAGCCAAGAAATCAAAACACGCATTGCATTGGGAAAAGCTGCTGCAAAAGACCTCTTTAAAGTGTTGAAAAGTAAAGATGTCACATTGAAGACGAAGGTATGCCTGACTCATGCCATGGTATTTTCAGTCACATCATATGCTTATGGAAGCTGGACAGTGAATAAAGGAGACAGGAGAAGAATCAATGCTTTTGAATTATGGTGCTAGAGATAAACATTGAATATACCATGGACTGCCAAAGAACCAACAGATCCATCCTAGGAGAAGTGCAACCAGAGTGCTCCTTGGAAGCAAAGATGTCTTTACATATTTTGGACATGTCAGGACGGACCCATCCCTGGAAAAGGACATCATGTTTGGGAGAGTGGTGGGTCAACGGAAAAAAAGGAAGACCCTCCACTAGATGGATTGACACGGCATCTGCAACAATGGTCTTAAACATAAAACAGATCGTGTGCCTGGCACAGCATTGGGGAGTATTTTGTTCTGTTCTACACAGAGTCGCTATGAGTCGGACCTGACTCCACGGTGCCTAACAGCAAGCACTAGAAATGCATAATACCACTAAATCCTCCTGACAAATTTTGGGAAGAAAACTATTATTGTGCCTATTTCACTGAGAGGGTGACTGAGGTTCAGAGAAGTCCGTTACATTGCCAAGGTCGCACAATTGGGAAGCACTGGAACCAGACTTATGAACTCCAGCTTGCCTGGCTCCAAAGCTTCTGTTCTTCTCCATTGCACTATATTTGGGAAGAGAGGCAGGCCTTGGACATGAGCATGGACCGGACTCTGCAGAAAGAGCTTTCTGGGCCCAGGCCAAAACCCCTCCAGTTTGGATTAGCTGCTTCTTTTTGTTGTTATTGTTCCAGTTATCTTTTGCTGCAAAATAAATGCCCCCAAACCTGGTGGCTCAAAGGAAAATAATCGTTGATTTTGCTTATACAGCTGCAATTTGGAGAATGTTCAGCCAGGACAGTTCTCGTGTAGTGTCACCTGGATAGCATCAGAAGCCGTGCTCAGGATGACACACCTGGGCTGGGGCGTGGCTCAGTGGTAGAGCATTTGCCTAGCAACTGCCAGACCCTGGGAACCATCCGAAGCACAGCAAAGGAGAAGGAGGAGAAGGAGAAGAGAAAGAGGAGGAGGAGGAGAAGGAAAAGAGGAAGAGGAGGAGGAGGAGGACGACGACGACGACGAAGAAGAAGTGCACGCCTATAATCCCAGCAACTCCGGAGGCAGAGGCAAGAAGATCACAAGCCCAAGGCCAGAGGCAGCCCGCCTCACTTAGCCAGACCCTGATTCAAGATAAAAAGTAAAACAGGCTGGGGGTGCGGCTGCAAAGTACGTGTGAGGGCCTGGATTCAGTTCCCAGGTAGAGCAAATAAATAAATAAATAAATAAGTACAATACTCAACAATAAGAAGACGACTCAATTTTAAAATGGACAAAGGATTTGCATAGATATTTCTCCAAAAAAGGTGGACAAATGACAAAAAAAGCACATGGACACATACCCAACGATATCAGTCACTGTTGTTGTTAGGTGTCGTCAAGTCTACTTGGGTTCAACAGCCAAATAGTGAAAAAAACCCACTTTATTTTTTTTATTGTTTTGCAGTCACAGGGGTTGAATCCAGGCCCTTGCACGTGCTAGGCAGTGCTCTACCACTGAGCTCCCCTGCCCAAGTTTTCGCTAAGTTGCTCAGGCTGCCTTTGGCCTTGAACTCCCAATACTCCTCCCTCAGCCTCCCTAGTCAGTGGGGTGACAGGCATATGCCATGATGCCTGGCCAAGAAACACACTCTAAATATGCAGATAAAGTCACACTGAAAGAGGCTCTCCTCTCTCTGAAGAAGCCCATGTCCATGTCTTGGACTTGTACTATTATTCCTTTCTTAATGTATCTCTTCTTTCTCCCCTAACACCTACACTTAACTCTGAAGTGTGAGCCAGGTATTGTGGCTCATGTCTGTAATCCCAGCGACTCAGGAGGCAGAGGAGGAGGATTGCAAGTTGGAGGCCAGACAAAGCCTGCATAATACAGTGAGGCCCTGTTTCAAGATAAAAGAAAAAAGAAAAAGTGGCCTAGGGGTGCAGCCCAGTGGCAAAGCACTTGTAAAGTATGTGCAAGGTCCTGGGTTTAGCCTCAGATTGGAGGAAAGAAAGAAAGAAAGAAAGAAAGAAAGAAAGAAGGAAAGAGGGAGGGAGGGAGGGAGGGAGGAAGGGAGGAAGAAGTACAGGAAAAGGAAGGAAGGGAAAGTAAGAGAGGGGAGGGAGGAAAGGAAGGAGGGAAGAAGGAAGAAATGAAGGAAGAAAGAGAAATTTGAATTTCCTATATTGAGGTCATACCAAGTAGACTTCAGAACAAAAAATGTTACCAAAACTTAAGTTTGGTTCACTAGTATAGAATGGTCAATTTGTCAGGAAGGCAGAGCAAACACGTATGTACCAAATAACACAGCTTCAAAATATATGAAGCAAAATTTGACAGATCTAAAGAGGAAAATATATAAATCCATAATTAGGGTTGAAGATTTTAACACTACTCTTTCAGAAATTGCTAGAACAAATAAACAGAAAATCAATAAAACTAAAAAGACTTGAGATGGGCATGATGGCGCCATGGAATCCCAGCACTCGGGAGGCTGAGGTGGAAGGAGCAAGGGTTGCAGGCCATTCTAGGTTACATAGCAAACCCCGTGGAGAGATTGAGAAAGTGAACTTTAACGAAACATATACTAAAAATCTTTGCATGATGTGGTGCAGCTGGCCTCGAGAGTACTCGAATCAGAGAAGTGAATGTTAACAAGACTCTCTCGTTTCCTCTCCTCGCCTGTCAGTTTTATTCCTTCCTCTTCTAAACATCTTCTTCTCTGAGATGGAAGCAAAGCAGCGAAATGACCGCAAACAGCATCTACAGGATGGACCTATTCCTTCACAGCCTCATCACCCCAAAGAAAGCAGTTTCTCTTGCTGGAGCTCCACAGCCAAAAAAATCCAGGGAAGCACTCTAATTGGTTCAGCCTACCTTCTGTTCTGGATAGGGCATAATGATTGGCCTAATTTGACTCACTCACCCATCCCTCAGGCAGGCACCACGGTGGAGAGGGGATACACAAGAAAATGTCAGCTCCTATTCTAAACAAATTGGGGCTGGGGGACGCCCTGAGGTCTGGTAAACAAATATGGGAGTCTCAGCTAACCTTCGCTTTTTCTTCCTATAGCTGAGACTACAAGAGAATGGTTGAGAAGCATGGTCTTCCCAGCCCAGCCAAACACAGGTCTCTTGCATACAGCAAGCGTCCAATTCATGTTTATTGAATGAATGATTGAATGAATGCTCTGTTCCCAGAGGGTGTCCTGGGACAGCCCCGATTTCCTAGTCCCTGAGCAGATGGAGAGTAAAGTGGTACATGGGGACCGCACACTGGCCGAATGCATGGCATGGCAGGGACCCTCGAGGGTGAAGAGTGGGAAAGGGGACAATCGGACGCCTGAAGACCCCAACACCACTAAGGGCCCGGCTGGGGGCGGGGCTTCTAGACCCCAGCATTTTGGGTTGAACCATCGTCCATTTGTTAGAGGGGGAGAGACGAGAAAGTCCTTCTGGATGGTCTCGCCAGCCCTTTTACCACCCCCAGGCCACAAAGACAGCGCGTCTGGATCCCTTGGAGCCACACGATCTCTCCCCTTGCCTCGTCACGCCTCAGAGCTCCCCGCAGCTCCACCACTCGGGCTTCCCCACCACCACCCCGCAGTGGCTCGTCCCAGTTTGACGCATTGCAGGGAAGGCCGGACCAATGGGCGCCGCGCTCTCATTGCCGCTTTGAGGCGTGCCCAATAGCGCCGCGGCTCACAGGGGGACGCGTCACGCGCCGCCGGCAGGTGCCCCTCCGCCGGGGAGGCGAGCGGCGTGGACGCAGGGGGCGGGGCGCGTGGCGGCAGAAAGTAGTCCCTCGGCGGGAGTGCGCGCGCCCCCCGGCGGCAAATTTCAGCCCTGGGCGGAGTGCGGGCACGCGCGACCCGCGAGCGCGTCCGCGAGGAACCGAGCGCGGAGGGATCCGAGGCGACCGCGGTGCGGCGGTGACGGCGGCGCGCGGGCCGGGCGGGGCGGGGCCGGGCGGGGCGGGGCGCGCGCGGCGGCCGTTGAGGGACCGTTGGGGCGGGCGGCGGCGGCGGCGGCGCGCGCTGCGGGCGGTGAGTGTGGAGGCGCGGACGCGCGGCGGAGTTCGAGCTGCTGCAGCTGCTGCCGCCGCCGGAGGAACCTCACTCCCCGTGCTCCGGACACCCCGGGCCTCGCCATGGTGAGTGCGGCCAAGGGGCCGCCGGGCGAGGGGCGCGGCGGGGACCCCGGCGGGGGCGGGCGCGCCCCGGAGTGGGGGCGTCCGGGCCCCAAGAGGAGCCTCTGGGCCCCCCTGCTCTCGGGGGGCATTGGAACCCAGAATGGGACGGCTGGGTCGCAGGAGGGGGTTTGGAGGGCTCCCGAAAGCGACTTTCACGCTAAGTGGGGGTGCTGGGGTCCCCAGGGGGGCAGCGGGGCCTTGGAGCCTTGGGACCCCCAGAGGAGGCGTTTGGGTCCAAATTGGGGCATCTGGTCTCAGACTCGGGGCGTCTGGACCCCCACGCCAGGAGGAGGAAACACGCTGGGCCGTTGGGGTCCTAGGGGGGGCCTCGATGGAGGCTGTGGATGCAGGGAGGATGCGAGGAGAGGGGGGCCCAGGCTGCTGGGGGGCCCCTGGGGGGCAGAGGCGGGGATGAAGGATGGGGGTCACTAATGCATGCTCGATCCCTGCGGGGGAGGGGTCCCCACTGCAGAGGACTGGGGCGCGGGGCGCACTGGGGAGAGGAAGAGCCCGGGGTGGGTGGCAGCGGAGGAAGCCTGCGGGGACCGCAAGGGACGGGGTCGTGGAGGTGGCTGGAGGGGGACGGCTGCGCTGAATCGGCGGTGCCTGTGGATGATCGGGGCGAGGGGGCTCGTGGGGAAAGGTTCTGAGGTTCCTGGTGGGTTCGGGCTGTTGGACCAGGAAGAGAGGTTGCCGGGGCCCGTTAGGTTGGGGTCCCTGAAAACTGGGTTTCCAAGGTGAGGGGTTGCGGGAAGGCTTTGGCTTGGGGGGTGGGAGGTGAGGTTAAAGGGAGACTGGAGTGGGGGAGGGCGGGAGGCGATGGAGGCAAAAATGAATGGCAGCCAAGGTGGGCCTAGGTTCGGAGGTGGGTGTGGGGAGGGGGCTGTGGAGGGTGGAGGAACAGCTGTGCTGTCCCCCATGCCCAGGAAGAATGGAGCCGGGCGGTAGGCACGGGGCAGTGGGAATGGGTGGGCGGAGCTGTTCTGGTCTCTATTGCGCACGGAAACCACATGAGATGGGAGTGGGGATCAAAGTTTGGGGTGCAGCAAAGGAGCTGGCTTGGTGAAGCCTGGAAGCCTCCCCTCTCCACTGCCTCCCTTTTCGGGTCCAGAGAGCTGCCTTTTCCAAACGGGAGGCTGGGTTCCCCTGCATTCCAGCCCTGTGCACCTTCTGCTCCTGCTCGCTTGTGCCAAATGACAGTGCAGTACAGTACCGTGTGGCGTCAGTGACAATCAGCTGCCTGTTCCAGTGCCCTCGGGTGGGGGCTCGAGAGCTTGACCAGGGAGGCCTTGTGGGAGACCCTGCCTTGGCCTGAGACCCGCTTGCTCCTCTCAGGCCCTGGCTGTGAGTTCCCACAGCAGAGGCTCGGGAGGGTACCCGGTGGACTGGCTCTGCCCTGTCCTGCCCCCCTCCCCCCAGTCCCCCCAGGCTCAGCCTGGGAACCGCGTGCACCATCCTCCCTGGCAGGGCTGGGCAGGCAGGCAGCCGCCGTGTATCAGATCTCACACTTGCTGACACAGACTCAGGGCTCCTCGCCGCCACACCGTTTTCCCCCAGCAGAGCCCCACCTAGGGGCCCTGCAGCGCTGCCAGGTGCCAGCAGGCCCCCCACCTCCAGAGGAGGGCCCAGGCTTTGGCCTTGGCCAGTTTCTCTTTCCCCTGGTAATCGGCAAGGTGCGGGTGGGACAAGTCACTGGTAGCTGGCCTTGGACTTTGGCCTGAGCTCTGTGGCTTCTCCTTGGCCCCGGTGAGGGGCCCTGGCCTTGGTTTCTGATCTCATCTAACACCGCTCTCTGGCATCGGCTGGGGGCTGGGGCAGCAGAGAAATAATACCCTCTTCCCTCCCCCACCCAGCCCCTCGCTGGAGCCTGCCACCAGGGCTTAGGCAGCAGGTCACCAGGGGGGTTATTTTGGAGACAGGTTTTGGTGAAAGCATACCATCTTACAGGCTGGCCAGAGAAGCAGCCCTGCAAAGGGGGCCCCCCGCGGTGGGCTGCTGCTGCCTCTCAGGCCATCCGTTCTCTGGGCAGCAGCCGTGTGCTGAGATCTGCAGCCCGGAGCTGGGCTCTTTCCTTGATGGAGCAGGGGAGGCTGGAGATGGCAGGGAGAGTGGCCGCCGGCCCTCTGCGCAGAGCCACACCTGTTTGCAGCAGCGTGCAGGGCTTCATCGCCACCCTCCAGCTTTTTGGTGGGGACCACCTGGCACCTGCCTCACAGCCACCCTTGACTGTTCTGCGACCTGTCACAGATCCCTTGTCCCCAGTCCCTTTCAGTGCTGCCCAGGGTGGAGGAGAGGGGGCTTCTTGCAGAGTGGTGCTGCGCAGTGGTGGGGAGGGCTCAGGCTGGGGAAGTGAGCGAGAGAGGCAGAGGCAGGGGAGGCAGAGGCAGAGGCAGGGGCGTCGCAGCCTCCTCCCTCCGCAGCCTCCTCCCTCCGCAGCCTCCTCCCTCCGCTCCTCCCCCAGCACTGGTAACCAGAAGCCCATCCTGTCGTCTCACTTTCCCAGGCGGAGAAGAGCAGCTTCCTCAGGTGTCAGGACCCAGGGGAGGGGACAGCCTGGCGCCTGTGGGCACAGGAGCCCAGGGAGGCAGGTGGAGCGAGGCTGGGTGGCCTGGCTGCCAGGCTGGCGTTGAGGAGCCCACAGCCCACTGCTGGGTCTTTTTTTTAATGGCAGCGCAAAAGAGTTTGCATTTGGCCTCCTAATCTTCTCTTTGGACTTTGGACTTTTCCAGAATGTGCTTATGTGGTGTTTTTCCCTCTCTGCCTTCCCTCCCGCCCTCTGCCATCTCCCCTCTATCATGGCGTTGACTCCTCTCCCATCCTGCCTGTTTGGGGCTTGGCCTCAGTTCCCTTCTTGTTCAGGCTGAGCAGCATTTGGGTGTGTGTGCAGGCAGGGCTTTCTCCCCAGGCTCTGATGGAAGCCGAGGAACGTGGGTGGGGGTAGAACCAGTGTCCCATGACAGCTTGCCTCAGTTTCTGGGACACTCAGGCTCAAGGCTAGGATCCTGCCATGGACTCGGAGGCTGGAGGCCCTTCCCATAGCCGGGAAAGGGAGGAAAGGACCGGAAACAGTCTTCAGGACCCACAGTGATCCAGGGGCGGGGGTGTGGGGGGGCTTCTTGGCAGCATTCCCCCAAACCAAGGAAAACTTGTCAGATATTGGGGTGTCGCTCCTTTCCGTGGGGCCACTGCCCCCTGGGTTCCCGGAACTCCAGTGCAGGAAGAGCTGGGCCTTCGACCGCCCAAGCCCAGCCGGCAGCAAGGGCTACCTGCTACCACCTGCCAGGGCTCAGAGGCCTGGCCTGGCAAGGCCATTGCTGCTGCTGTCCCCTCCCCCTGCTTGTCCCTCCTGCCTAAGAGAAACAGAAGAGAACGGCCCTGCCCTGCATCTGCCCATGCACAGGGGCGGAGCAGCGGCATCTGGCCTGGCCACGGTTCATTCAGGCCCCAGAGCAACTCAGCCACCAGTTAAGGAGAATTTTTGCCACTTGGGTGCAGTCTGCCTGAGCCTGGCACCTCCAGATAGGTGACACAGAAACTAGCAGAGAGCTGCGCACATCCTGCCTCTGCCCAGCCCTGGCCTGGCCTGTTTTGGTCTGCAGCCTTCTAGAGCTGCTTGGTGAGGCCTCCAGGGCAGCCGCTCCTTCCCTGGACCTTGGGGGCACCCATGCCGTGCCACTCAGGGCGGCTGCTTTGGTGCTGGCGCCACATTGCTCCCTGCCTGTGGGTCTCAGCAGCTTCTCAGCCTGCATCCAGCCCCCCAGTGCCCAGCTTCTGAATCCCCGGACTTGCTCGCAGGCCTCTGGCTCTGGCATGCGCCTCCCTTGCCCAGCAGGAACTCCATGTGGAACTGGCCTCGCGGGGCGGGCGGGGTGAGAAAGATACAGGAGGTGGGTGGCCGGCCCAGTGACTGACTCTCCTTCCTGCTCTTCCAGGCTGACCAGCTGACTGAGGAGCAGATCGCAGGTGAGTCTGTCCACCCTGGGACCCCGTTCCCACCTTCTGCCTCAGGAAAGCCACTGTGTCCCTAGCCAGATCTTAGCCCAGGACCAGAATCTGCCAGGTGAATGTGGGTGCCCCTGCATCACCTCGTACTGTGCCTTGTGCCTGGAATGTCCACAAACGTGCATGAGGCCCACCAGTGCTTCACGGCACCAGCTCCAGTCCTGCCATGGGCCTGCCAGGTGGCCAGAGCTGTGGCCTCTCTTCTCATTGGGGGCTTTGAACTGGGCAGCCACAGGCAGCCCAGCTCTTCTAGCTGCAGCCAGACAGGCTGAGAAGGTGTGCTTCCTGGCTCCCCGAGGACCTGTGGCACTCCTGTCCCACTTTAGGAGCGCCTAGGAGATGGCCTGTCCCCCTTGCCGCCGTGCTCCCTGCTCTCACTTCCCTTGGCACGTGCCTGCGCTTGCTCTCGCCCGCCAGAGGTGCCTCTCCCGGCTCTGCAGAGCCAGCTCCTCATCCGCAGCTCTCAGCCTCCAGCCATAACTGGAGCCAGAGGCCTCCCTTTGCTCTCCATCTCCTGCCTGGCTCCTGCAAATGGTCCTCGCTGGCCACTCATTACACCTCGCCCTCCATATCCTCAGTGCCTGGAAGATAGTGGGGGCTTCCTAAACCACGAACAAAGAAAAGATCCCATATTTCCCAGCAAGCCAAAGGAGGTCTCTGCGGTCTATGGCCCTGCCACTCCGAATGTGCCCCACCTCTTCTAATCCCGGAAGCTAAGCAGGGTTGGGCCTGGTTAATGCTTGGATGGGAGACCGCCTGGGAGTACCTGGTGCTGCAGGCTTTTCTTTGCTGGATATGGTGGTAGATACCCCTAATCCCAGCAACTCAGGTGTCTGAGGCAGAGGGATCAACAGTTCGAGGCCAGAGGCAGCCTGTGTAAGTTAATAAGACTCTGTCTCAAAGTAAAAAAAAAAAATTGAAATGAGTTGGGAGTGCGGCAGGGAGTAAAGCATAGGCAAAGTGTGTGTGAGGCCCTAGGTTCAACTCCCAAAGTACCACAAACAGAAAAGAAAAGAAACCCCTGGGCCCAGCTACTTCATTTTTGGAGTCCCCCCCAAACCCAGGGAGCTCAGTAGCAGGAGCCACTGTGTGCTTGAGTGTGTCTCCGCTGCCCGAGTAGCCCAGCGGCCACCTCCTGGCTTTACCCCGTAACTGTGGACTGGTGCAAAGGGACCGGAGGGCCAGCCCTGCCCCACAGACTACCCCGACCCAGCCCGGCTGTCAGGCCTATCTGGCTCCTGGAGCGGAGGAGGCAGAAACGGACTCGCCTCTGCTCCCTTCTCTGCTGTCCCCCATCACAGAGTCACACTTGCAGCTTCTTAACTTTGGCTCTGGGTGGGTGGAGACCCGCCAAGGAGAGCCAGAGACCTGTCTGATTGTTTGCTGGGTGTGAGCTCCGGCCACGTGACCCCGCCCCTCCCCCAGCCACAAGGGCTCAGCACAGGGAGACAGGGAGATGACAACATCCCCGAGGAGATGTGGCCGGTCTCCCCAGGCCTGGAGGCTCTGAGTGCCAGCCGCCCAGGGGTGTGTGTCCCTCCCACCTCACCTGCCACCCGCACCCCAGCTCTCCTGCCGCCTTGTTACGCAAACACACGTTCCACTTCCCACCTGGGCTGGCAGCAAGCCGTCCACCGCCTCACCCCCACCCACGCCCTCTGGGAATTGGCTGCAGGGCTTGGGGCGGGGGAGCACCAGGTGCCACAGTGGGCCCAGTGGGAGGGCAGGAGCCACGTGCTTTCCCCAGCCTGATGTGGCCCCAGCTGTGGCTTCCCACTCAGCTCCGCACTCTCAGCCTCCCGGCTTGGCAGCCGGCCCCTCCCCACACACTGTCCATCAGCCCTGCTCTGCTGCGGCCCCCCCCCCCCCCGTGGGCTCGGTTCTTCTGGAAGCGGGCAGTACCTGCAGCCAGTACCACAAGGGTTCGGTACCCACGTTTCCTCTTTGGCTCGATGAAGGCTTCACTGTCTGCCCTTCCCACCAGTCCACCCTGGCTGGCTCACTTCAGAGCAAGAAGTCTCTTGGCATACATTGACTCCATCACTTTGGTCCATGTAGTCATCTGAGGGAGAAGCCGAAGTTGGGGCCAGGAAGAGATGGCGGCCCGGTCCTCACATCTCCCCTGGGCTAGAGTGGCCAAAAAAGATTGCTTTGCCTGCCGCAGAGATGTCCTGTAACTGTCGTGTGGAAGAAGGAGGGGTCGGGCCAGCTAGAGATCTGGCTCCGTGGCTTCCTCCAGGGAGAGGCCACACCTCAGGGAAGGGCTCCCCTTCCTCTGGACCCCCAGCACATTCCCTTTCTTTCCCCAGAGTTCAAAGAGGCCTTCTCCCTCTTCGACAAGGATGGAGACGGCACCATCACCACCAAGGAGCTGGGGACCGTGATGAGGTCCCTGGGCCAGAACCCCACGGAGGCGGAGCTGCAGGACATGATCAACGAGGTGGACGCAGACGGTGAGCCCCCGGGGGGTGGGCAGGCCCCTCCGGTCATCCCCAGCGCTCACAGGGAGCCTCCCTCCCTCAGGCAGTGGGTGAGCCCGGGTCTCTGGGGTCATGCCCTCCCTTGCCCACTTTCCAGGGAACGGGACCATTGACTTCCCTGAGTTCCTGACCATGATGGCCAGGAAGATGAAGGACACAGACAGTGAGGAAGAGATCCGAGAGGCCTTCCGCGTCTTCGACAAGGTGAGCGGCCGGCAAGGCCGGAACACTGGGCCACCCTGTCCCGCAGCCCCGGTCCCGCTGCCTGCCCGCCCACTCCCGTGTCCTCAGGCAGAGTCCAGGGAAGCTGTTGCCCTCCCACCCAGTGACCGTCGTTGTCCCCACCCTCAGGATGGAAACGGCTACATCAGCGCCGCAGAGCTGCGTCATGTGATGACGAACCTGGGGGAGAAGCTGACCGACGAGGAGGTGGACGAGATGATCAGAGAGGCCGACATCGACGGCGACGGCCAGGTCAATTATGAAGGTGAGTGGCGCCACCGGGCCGCCGTGTCCTTGGGCCGGGAGGGCCCTGTGGGCCTGGCCTGCTCACCGCCTCCTCCCTCTCTCTCGGCAGAGTTTGTACAGATGATGACCGCAAAGTGAAGGCCCGGGCAGCTGGCGATGCCCGCTCTCCTGATCTCTCTTCTCGCGCGCGCTCTTCTCTCTCTTCACTCCCCTGCGTACCCCGGTTCTAGCAAACACCAGTTGATTGACTGAGAATCTGATAAAGCAACAAAAGATTTGTCCCAAGCTGCATGACTGCTCTTTCTCCTTCTTCCTCACTCCCCTCCATGGCCCTCTTCACTTCTTTTGGCCTCTCTCTCCGGTCACATCTCCAGGCCTGATGCATTCATAGGATGAACCCTGTTCCCTTGGGGGTGCCTCTGCCCCTCTTCCAGCCCAGAGGGCTCCTCCCCACTTCAGTTTGTTGCCTTTTGTTTGTCCATCTGGGTGCTGGGGCGGCCGCCAGCCCTGCCCCGGCCTCGCCGGACTGAGGAGCATGGCCCTCGCTTGCATGCAGCCAGCCCTGTGATCCCCTGTGCAGACCCCGCAGCCTGTGGCGGGGGCCGGGGCCGCTCCAGGACGGAGGGCTTGAGGAAGCGTGGCAGTGACTGGATGTGGCCCAGGAGCGGGGCAAGGGGCGAGCAGGCCTGGGAGGCTGGCATGCTTTTCCTATCACGGGGGCCAGACGGAGTGGACGGCACTCAGGCCCCCCTGGCCGCTGTTCTCAAACCATCGGCCCGGCGTTGCGAGGTGGGCGGGGCGGGGGCCGCTCGCCTGGCCACTCTGCAGATGGCCCTTGCCCGTGTCCCTGCAGCAGTCTCCTGCTGCCCTGTAAATACCTGGTGCTAACATCCCATGCCGCTCCCCTCGAGGCGCAGCCGCCCACCCAGGGCCCGTCAAGGAGTGGAGGTGGGATGGTCGCTGAGTAATGTGCTGGTTGCCCTTTCGTTTTTCCTTTATGCCCCCGAAAACCTTCATTTTGTCCCAAACACGCTGGCCAGCTAAAGGGTGGGGAGAGGGGAGATGAGCCCCACCCCGCGCATGCTCACGAGAACAAACCTGCAATAAGACACTCCCGCAGAGCACGCAGCGGGCAGCCTCTGCCTCCTGCCTGGCGGCCCTCCCGCTCCTCCGCGGTGACTTGGCATCGCCTCGCCCTCTGCCTCCGCTCTCCTCGCCTTGCCTGCCCCACTCCCCAGCGGAGAGCATGATCCGCACCCTGCTTCTGACTCGCCTCTGGGACACGTCAGTCAACGTGGGCAGTTCAGTCTGGGTTCGTTTCCTTTTTCTGTTCTCATCTGGCCCCCCAGGTTGATGGAGTGGCTTTTCCTGGGACCTGCCCAGCTTTGAGACTCTTCTCCCGTGTCCTCTGGCAGCAGCCCGGAGGGAGGGCGTGAGGGACAGGGTGTAGAGGGAGACCCAGCCAAGAGCTGAGGGCGAGGGCAGGTAGGCGTGAGGCTCTGGACCTTCTCGGAATGTTTTGGTTTTGTTTCTTTTTTTCTTTTTTTTTTTTTTTTTTAAACCGGGCAATATTGTGTTCAGTTCAAGCTGTGAAGAAAAATATATATCGATGTTTTCCAATAAAATACAGTGACTACCTGGCTCGGCTCTTGCCCTCTTGTCTCAGTCTGGGCCTGCGGGAAGAGCATCTCTGCCACCGCCCAGTGAGCCGGCCTGGCTCCGCAGCGCAGTGTGGGCTGCTCACAGCTGTGTGTGGCGGGGGAAATGCAATCCCAGAGGACTGAGAAGGTTCCAAGGCAGGTCCTTTGCACCAGAAGAGTACCGGTGCGGGACTGAGCCAAAATGAGAGGGAGCAGGAACCTCACATGGGGAGGTGAGGGGGTGCTGCCGTCGGAGGGAGTAGCGGGTGCGGAGGTTGGGAGAAGGAGCAGGGGGCGCTGAGGGGCCGCACACCCAGGTGGGTGCTTCTAACCGGGGGCCAGGGCCGCATGGCCTCCGCTGACTGGTCACGCAGGGCTGTGCAGTGGCAAGGGCACAGGAGGGCATGCACATGGGGTTGGCTCGAAGGTTTGAAACAAAAAGCCCCAAACATTTGCAAACCCCAGAAAGCTGCGCCACTTCCTGTGCTGAGTGGGGTGTGGAGGAGAAAGGCTCCGGGCTGTGGGGCTGCAGGGCCCAGCGGGAACCCTGTGCCTGTCCTTCGGGGTGAAGGAAGAGCACGCCTAGCTGGCCAGAAAGGTGGAGATGCCGAGGTGGGCGGGGCCAGGCGCTGGGGACAGAACTGGGAGCAGCAGCCTTCTGTGCCCCTTTCCCAACCGTGGTGTGGCATTTGTGGTGCAGTGGACGCAAGAGTGTTATGGATAAAAACCAGGGTCTGGGCGCCGCTCCTTCCAACCTTGGGCAGAAGCTTGGATGTCTGTGGCCCTCCGTGCCCTGCTCACAGGTGCAGGAGCCCCGGGGCACCCATGGCTGGGACAGGCCTGGCGTGCTCGCTGCGTGCTCTGCTGACACTAGCCGTGGTGGCCACTTCATGCCCCGTGGACCGTGCTCTGAGCTCAGGGTTTGTGACCTCAGGGAAACCGCAGGCAGCTGTTCAGCCGGGAGCCACTGGACCTGTTGCGCTGGCCGCGCACTGAGGGCCAGAGGCGTGAAGTCACTTCTTGAACTCAAACAGAAGGCAATGGCAGAGCTGGAACTCTGGCGGGATTTCAAAGAAATAATTATTTTTCTTTTTTTTTACGGTACTGGGAGTTGAACCCATGGCCTCGTGTTGCACGCTTTGCAAATGCTGGAGTGCTGAGCTGCACCCTCAGCCCTTTTTTTTTTTTTTTTTTTTTTTTTTTTTTTTTTTTTTTACTTTTTTGAGACAGGGTCTCGCTAAGTTATGCAGACTGCCTCTGTTCTCGAACTTGCGATCCTCCTGCCTCCACCTCCTGAGCTGCTGGGATTGCAGGCGTGTGCCACCGCTCCCAGCAGAAATAATAATTTCTAAAATCCTCTGTCTTGGAGCGGAGCGCCAGGCTGAGCCAGCGTCAGTGGTGGGATCCGGGATCTGGGATCCAGGCTCTCTTGGTAGCACCTGGGCTACCTGTGGATAATTCCGGTCTGGCAGGTGAGAGGAGGCAAGCTTTGGTGTCCCACACAGGTGGAAGTGAGTCTTCGCCCTCCCTGACCCTTGGGGCCACCTCTGCCACCTCCTATGTGCTATCCCTGGAGCAGCAACTTGGCATCTCAGCCTCAGTTTACCAGTGGGTTGTGCCATCACGTCCTTTCATTCTCACCCAGGCCAGGCGGGTCCCCCAGGCCCAGGCACGGGAACAGTGTAGTTGGAAAGGACCAGGGCCTGGGCACCACAGTTCTGTGACGCAGCGGAGCTGGGTCCAGACCCCAGCTGTCTGGGATCTCCGATGTCAGGCCGTGTGCTGCCACATCCCGTTGCCTGAGCTTCCTGCGCCTGTCACCTCTTTCCCTCTTGGGCCTTGGGTGCGGGAAAACTTACTCCATGGCCCACGCTATGGAATAGTCATGACTTCCCTTTCCTGTTCTTAATAATCAAAGACACATGGGTGGTGCTTAGCTTCTAATAGCAGGGAGGGCAGCTGACTGCACCCTGAGGCAGAGAAATGCTCGGGTGGAGTCGCCTCCAGTCTGGGCTCACATGTCTGCCAGGCCAGCCAAGGCCTATTGTGAGAAGGTGATCAGAGGAGGGGACTCGGGGGTGCCCAGCCAGGGCCCAAATGAGGCCAGGCTCCTTCCCTTCCCAGAGAGTAGCATCTTCTGGTGCCCTTTGGAGCCACCTCTAAGTGTCATTCCCCATGTGACCAGCAGGTGGGGCCACGATGACAGAAGGCCCCAGATAGCCGCAACTCCTGAGAGATACATGTACCCGTGTGTGTGTGTTTCCATTTTTCTTTTCTTTTTCCTTTTTTCTTTTTTTCTTTTCTTTTTTTTTTTTCTTTTTTCTTTTTTGTCTGTCAGGGATCCAACCAGGTACTAGGCAGGCACCCAACCAGTGAGCTACACCTCCAGCTCTTGTTTTATGAAACAGGATCCCGCTATATAGCCCAGGCTGGCCTCAAACTCTTGATCCTCCTGCTTCAGCCTCCCACATTCTGGGGTTACAGGACTGCTCCACCATGCCCGACTTGTGTATTTAAGTCCGTTCTGTGGGTCAGCATGGTGCTAGGGGGACAGAAACGAATAAAGGACTTTTAGGATGAATAAGGTCTGGCCTGCTGCCAGACCACTGTAGCATCTGATCCCATCAGATCTCGGAAGCTAAGCAGGATCAGGCCTGGTTAGTACTTGGATGGGAGACAGTCTGGGAATACCAGGTGCTACAGGCTAGGGAGAAGGATCTGGCAGCCCATTCCCCCAAAAAATCAGCCATTGAAAACCCTGTGAATAGCAGAGAAGCACTGACATAGTGCTGGCATGGCACAGTGTCGGGGAGTGTTTTGTCTGCTGTACGTAGGGTCCCTATGAGTCAGACTTGACTCGATGGCACCTAACAAGGTCTCCTTAAGGGAGTCAGACCCGTTCCTGGCAGTCCCTTCCTGACCCCCACCCCTGACTCCAGCAGGCGTCTGGTATTTGTTCTCACGGATCCATGCCCCGTGCCCTCTTGGTACCCGGCACAGCTTGTCATTTTGTATCTGAGCACATGATGTGCTTATTCAACTGTTGCCTCACCAGGGCATGGCAAAGTAGGACCAAGGCTGCTGGTCACCGCTGTATCCCCAGTAGGCACAGGGCAGCCTCGGGCCTACAGCAGGCTCAAGGGAAAGCATGGTGTTTTGATGAGCATAGGAGAGGTCGAAGAAGCAAGAAACAAGGCATCGGACGCGCATGTCCAACTTAAAGCAGAACCGAGACTCCTCTCTGCTCAGCCCACATCCTTCCAAACCTCAGCCAGCCTCTCCACCTGGAAGCCCTCCCTGATGTCCCCCTAGTCTCCCTGCACCCCTGTCCGCTCAAGACAATGCTGTCTTCTGCACTGGACAGTGAGCCCAGGAGGGCAGGGCCAGGTTTGTCCCCAACATCATGGGGACAAGCTGTGCTGAATGCGAGAGCAGACCTGGTGGGGCTCTGGCAGGCTGCAGCAAGCACCACCAGGGGACAGAAAGAGGGTTAAGAGGGTGAGGGAGACGTGGCATGTGGTGGAGCAGGAGGCCTTGCAAACGTCAGGCACCTGGTCTGCCGCTGAGCAAGGGAGCTTTTGCAGATGGAGGAGAAACAGTTCTTCCAGAAGTGAACCCCGTAAGCAGATGAGGCCTGAAGGTCACGGCCTCTTTGGGGAATGCTCAGCAGCGCGTGGGGGTTGGCCTGCGAAACAGCAGGCGCTGTCCGAGCTTTGCAGACAAGGGAGGGACCTCGCACACAGCACTTCCAGACTGGGCTGGGGCTGTGGGCAGTCAGAGGTCAGGACAAAGATTTGGAGCGGGCTGTGGTAGACAAGTGGGAGCTGTCTGCGGACCGCT
Source organism: Pedetes capensis (assembly GCA_007922755.1). Taxonomy (NCBI): domain Eukaryota; kingdom Metazoa; phylum Chordata; class Mammalia; order Rodentia; family Pedetidae; genus Pedetes; species Pedetes capensis. The sequence continues at coordinate 92,115 of VMDO01003224.1, forward strand.
GGTCTGGCAGGCAGGCAGTGGAACATCCTGGCCAGCTGGGGTGGGGGACAGGGCAGACAGGGGGACACTGGGCCTGGCAGGTTCTGCACTCCATCCCCTCCCCACTTAATCTTGTCTCAAAGATGGGGGGAGGACAGTACCGTGGGGTCAGACATTGAGCACTGTGCCGGTGCACACTGGGCCATCTGAGGTCAGATGACAGAGTTGACCCATCTTCGTGGGTGACATTCGAGGAGACCAACCCCTCTTCTTCACTGTCCTCTGTTGGGCCCTCAGGTCTGTTCCTAGTGAGGCAAAGCCATGCTGATTCCCTGACTAGATTTTTGGTTTTTTACAAGTGGGTTCTTTTGGAGTTGTTGTTGTTGTTAGGTGCCATTGAGTTGGTATCTGACTCATAGTGACCCTGTGTACAATAGGCGAAACACTATTTTCAGTGCTTCTCTGTTGTTCATAGGGTTTTCAATGGCGGATTGATTTTTGGGAGTGGGTTGCTGGGTCCTTCTCCCAAGCCTACAGCACCTGGTGTTCCCAGGCGGTCTCCCATCCAAGGACTAACCTGCTTAGCTTCCGAGATCTGACAGGATCGGATGCCACAGGGCTATTGCTGCAGGCTTCTTTTGGAGAGGCTTGTTGTTATTATTGTGTTTTTTGTTTTTGTTTTGTTTTGTTTTGTTTTTTGGTTTTCAGGACCGGGTCTTGCTGTGTAGTCCAGCCTGGCCTGGAACTTGAATCAGTCCTTCCCCAGCCTCCCAGGTACTGGGATTGCTAACAGGCACCACCATGCCCAGCTATAACTGGACTTTTTTTTCCCCCAGTATTTGGAGGTTAAGCCCAGTGCCTTACACGTACTTTGTAAGTGTTCTACCACTGAGCTATACCCCTAGTTCATTTTTAAGTTTTTTGTCTTGAAACAGGGTCCCACAGGTTGCCTCTGGCCTCAAATTTGAGATCCTTCTGCCTCAGCCTCCCAAATCACCAGGATTAGAGCCGCCACACCTGGCTATAAGTGAACTATTTATTGGCTTATTGGTTGGTTGGTTTTGCATGAGGACTTTCTATGTATCCCGACCTTGAACTCAGTCCTCCTGCCTCAGCCTCTCAAGTGCTGGGGTTGCAACGGTGCCGGCCCAAATGACTTCTTATTGTTAAATGCAACCCATGTACTATGACTTAGTCAATATGGCTGTGAAAGTTTCTAAACACCTTCTTTTTTTTTTAGTGTATGTGTTTTTTTATTATTATGGCAAGACACCCATTAAATAAAAGCTATCATTTTAACCATTTACATTTCAGTTTGCAGCCAGTTACACATTGGGTGTCATTTGATACATTCACACTGTCAGCAAGGGTTACCACTCTGTAGTTCTGGAACTGTTTCATCACTCCAAAAGGAAACCTGGTACTCCTTAACTGGTTACCTCACCTGTTGGAGTCGGGGGGCTTGAGAAAGGGGAGTTGTTTTTGGCTTAGGGATGGCACCCAGGGCCTCATGCATGCCAGGCAAGGGCTGTACCACAGAGCCATGCCCCCAGCGGTACCTCTGCCTGTTTTTAACTCTCCCACACAGCCCTTGTTCTTCCTGAGTATGATCTGAAACACAGTAGCTGAAAAATAGGAATGAAGTAAAAACAACGGCTCCGAGCCTTGCTTCGTTGTCAGATCGTGTTTGCCCAGAGAACAATAGCAGTGACAGCGATGGCAGTGATGGTAATGCCTGTCCCTGTGCTGAATTGCTTTTCAGAGGGAATCAGTGCTCACAGTAACCCTGTAAACTGAGTACTCAATTCTGACCTAGAGGAAACTGAGGTAGAGAGAGGCCATGTTGCCCGCCAGCACTAAGCCCTGGCAGCAGATGAGACAGCCTGCGCCCCCAGCCGGCTTGTGTTTCTCCTTGCTGTGTGGTGTGGGGCTGGTGGTTGCCCCCTCTGGACCTTGACTCCAGCCTGTCTAGAAAGGCTCTGCTAAGCTGCCGAGTGGCCCAGTGAGAGGGCATGAGGGCCACCGGCCAGGTGAGGGAGACAGGGGAGCAGGGGCCGGCAGTGCAGGGTGGGGACCTTTCCCAGCCGCCTGCCCGCTCATCCTCCCCTACCCTACAATCGGTTCACTTTCTTTCATGCTGGTCAGCTCATTCCCAAGCACCTTGATTGCTGGCCTCCAGACTGTAAGGGGCAAGGGTTTAGCTCAGTTGGCAGAGCGCTGTTCCACACTCTCTGAGGACCCAGGTTCAATCTCCAGCAATGCAAAAACGGGAGAAGGACATAGCAATCCACTCCTGAAGCAATCCTGAAAACAATCAGCCACGGATAAAACCCTGTGAGGGTCACTAGGAGTCAGAGCCGACTCAACGGCACCTAACAGCAGACCATAAGGAGACAGAGAAGGCTGGGCGTCACCCCAGGGGAGTCCAGGGCAGGACAGACACTTGCCTGTGTCCCCAACACCAGAGTCGGCACCTGAATATTTGTTGGGTAAATGAATGCAGGAAGGAAATCTTAGAGGGCTTCAAGGGCGAGAGGTGAGGCCAAGCTCTGTGAGGAGGCAGTTACTTGTTGCGAAGCTGGGGGCAGCCACAGACTTGGGTCTTCATTCTTGGGCAGTGCCTGGGCTCCCCAACCCCCCGTCCCAGCATCTCCGTCTTTCTCCCCACCCAACAATTCACCTTGCACAGCCCATCGAGCTACAGGGTTTCTCGGGCCCTTCTGCCCCCGGGGATGCATCCAGCAATGCCATCTACAGCTCGGTCGGCTCCCCCTCCTCTTGGGGTTCAGAGCCCCCAGGGCGGATGGGGAACAGGAAGATACGGAAGGTCGGGGTTTTCCAGAATCCCAGACTCCCTGGGACAGGGAAGCGGTGGCTGTAGGAGAGGAAAGGGCCACCTCCTGGGGCTCAGGGTGGGCAGCCAGGACCCCCTTATGGATGTGGGAGGGAGCAAGAGCCCCCCCCCAGGCTGACCTGAGTACACAGAAGCCGCTGGGAACTTGTCCGCCTGCTAAATATTTAGACAGTGAGATGGATGGAGAGCCCAGGGCCAGCGCAGGGCCAGCGCAGCGCCAGGCCGCGGGTTATTTTAAGAGAACTGTTCTTTTGTGCTCCAGGATAAACGTCCCCCTCCCGCTCCCCCAGAGCCTGAAGGAGGAGAAATAGCAGCTGAGCACCCCCAGAACGGGGTGGGGCTCCGCAGCCACAGGTGGAATCCCTGATTTCTGGGCTCCTGTGCTTGCTGGCCAGGGCGGAGGTCACAGGGCCAGCTCAAATGTCAGCAGAAGGAGCAGGTGACCCCGGCTTCCGCTTTGCACGGCGTTCCCACGGTGTCCGAGCCTGTGCTGGATTGTGGCACAGGAGGCAAAGACGTCCCCGACCCCTGGCCCCAAGCTGACAGGGCCACCCAACTCCCCTCCTTCCCCTTGAGAGCAACAGGGGCCTGGGCGCCCCTCCTGTCCGGGGAAGGCTGGGAGAAGGGTGTTTGAGAGCCGCCGCCGGCAGGCCGCGCACACAGGTAGCAGAACCAGAGCCTGAGTCGCTGGAAGACGGCCTTTCGGAAAAGGATGAAGACCCAGGGGTCCAGGATGGGGTTGAAGGCGTTGAAGCGGAAGGCGAGGAGGTCCCCCATCTCGCTGCTGTCCGGACTGATGGCCTGAGTGAAGCCGCGGATCTGAGGGTAGGGAGAGCATCAGGAAGCACCCTGGGTCCTCTGCCCCCCACCGCCCCCCACCGCCCCCCTCCCCCTCCTCATGGGCTGGGATGAGGAGGGGATGTGTCACAGTGGAAGGAAACCAGACAAGATGAAGTCACTAAAGCATCCGGGGAGCAGAGGGCGGGAAAGCCCCAGGCAGTAGAGGGCAGAGGGCCCTGGGGCTGTGGCCCGTCCTCTCCACCCTTTGCATCTGGGCGGGACTTTGGGCTCTACAGGTGCTGGAGCCTGAGGCCTCTGGGCCCCCCCTGACACCGCACACAGCTGCACCACACTCTCTGAGCGTGTAGCTGCTCTACACTCTCTGAGGACCCAGGTTCGATCCCCAGCAATGCAAAAACAGGAGAAGAACACAGCAATCCACTCCCAAAGCAATCCCGAAAGCTACAGTGGTGTGTGGATGGATTCCCCCAGGGTCTGAATCATAACCCCCCCAAAAGGTGTAAGAATCCCCAAGCTCAACCCAGCCTCTTGCATTTTGCAGAAAGAGAAAACGAGGTCCAGAATAAAGGGGGACAACCAGATGTCACAGGCACAGGCTGCTGCAGCGGGACAGAGCAGTGTGGTGGCCCCGGGGTGGGGGTGCTTGAAGGAGCTGGAGATTCAAAGGGCAGAGAAGCCATGGTGGGGCCTGGCCAGGGAGGGGGAAGCGTGTGCGTGGGAGGCCCAGCTCTGGATCCCGAGGACCTGGGTGGGGACGTGGCTGTGTGTGATCATGGGCGTGAGACGTTGCCCTGAATCTGTCCCAGGGTCGTGGGACAGGACCTTCCTGTCCTTTCCTGTGGAGCGCATGTGGAATGGGTGTAGAGCGTCTAAGGAGGCGTTTGGCAGCCACGTGTGTCTGGAGAACAGAGAGCAAGGGCACCTGAACAGCAGACCCTGTCACCATGGAGGACAGGCGGGGGAGGGGTGCCTTTGATTATGGGGGCCGGGGTGAGACAAGGAGTGGGGGAGTCAAATGGGGCAGGACATCTCTGGAAAGTCGGGAATTGCTTGGCGATGGCCAAAGCCTCCATCTGACCTCTTCTGTGTCTCAGTTTCCCCATCTGTGAAATGGCCACGACCCCTAGAGACCAGAGCTGGGCACCACCCTCCTCCCATCCCCCCCAGACCCCAGCTCCAGGGGGGACTCACCGTGAGAGGCAGGGAGCACACGGCCATGATGCCGGTCATGAGGGCCAGCAGAACCAGGTGGTCAACCTCATCCTCGCGTGCCCCGGAGCTGGTGACCAGCGAGCCCCCGGGGCGCCTCTGCTGGTGGTACATGCGGCAGAGGCTGAGGGTGACGGAGCCATTGCACAAGACGATGGCCGCCACCAGCAGGGCCAGGAGGCTGGCGTAGGCCAAGGAGAAGGCACAGCCCCCAGGCTCGGTGGAGCGCATGCGGATGAAGCACCAGCTGCCGGGGCAGTACTGCTGGTGGTGGCCCAGGCCCAGCAGCGGCAGCGCGCAGAACAGGGTACAGAAGGCGTAGATGGCCGGCAGCGCCAGGCGGGCGCGGCGCGGCGCGTCCAGCCGGGCGTACAGGTAAGGGTGGCTGAGCGCCAGGCAGCGCTCCACGGCCATGGCGAAGAGGAGGAGCGTGGAGGCCAGGAGGAAGAAGGTCATGGCGAAGGCGAAGGCGTCGCACAGGGCCGGCCGGCCGTGCGCCAGGCCCAGCAGGGAGCTGTTGCGAGCGTAGGCCACGAACACGGCGGGGCTCAGGAAGCAAGTGCCCCCCAGGTCCGTCACTGCCAGCCCCGTGACCAGCACCGCGAAGGCCGACGGGTGCGAGCGCCGCCGCGCGCCCAGGATGCCCAGCGCCAGCCCGTTGCCTGCCACGCCCGCCAAGAACATGAGGATGCTGGTGGCTGGCCCTACGGAGTCCTGCACATAGGTGAGGTTCCGGCACGAATCGGCCATCGCCCGCCTCTGCCCGCCAGCCAAGTGGGGGCCGGGGGACCCCTCAGATGTCCACTGCTGGCCACGGTCCCGTGGCCACCGGGATCTGCCAGGTGATGCCCAGTTCTCCGTGTGCGTCTGGCTGTCTCTCTGTCCCTTGTGTATCTCTGTCCTTTCCTCTCGCCCTCCCTGGTCCTTTGCTTCAGTCTCTGCCTGTTGTGGCCTCACCGTCTTCGTCCCCTCCCGTGTCCACCTCTGGCTCACGCTCTCCAGCCCTCTATCGGCGCCTTCCTGGCATCTCGCCTTTCTCGCCTCTGCTCCTCTGCGGTCTCTGTCTCTCGCAGTCTGCGCAGGTCTCTGTGTGTGTCAGCCTCTGCTTCCCTCCCTCCTTCCCTCCCTCCGCATCTTGCCTGCGCCCCGGCTGGCTTATTCACGTTTTCATTTCCTCCCTGCCCCGCCCTCCCTCCCCCTGCGCTCCCCTCCAGAGGCCCCCTCAGGCTCCCCTCCCCTTCCCTGGCCTGCCCTCTGTCCCCTCTGTTCAGAGCATCCATCCATCTCCGGCCCCTGCCTCCCTTCTCCCTGCCCTTCCTCTGCTGGTCCCCAGCCCAGAGCCACCTGCCACCTCTCCACCCTTTTCCCTCCCCTCAGCATCTCCCTTTCTGGCTCCAGGTGGAGATGCAGGTGCGGATCTGTGGTCCTGGTCTCATCATCCAGTTTTGGAGCCCCCCAGGGAAGCCAGGCAGTACCCAGGAGGCGTAGCTGGCCAGTTCTCAAGCTTAGCCGCGGCTGGGCCATCTTGGGCTGGCCTCTGAGCTCTATTCTGGGCTCCAGGCCCTGGGGTTAGAGCCTGGCCCAGAGATTGAGAAACGACCGGGAAATTCCTCCGACGCTGTGTTTTCCAGACATCACTGAGCATTCTGGTCCCTGGACACAGTTCACCCCTTCCCGAGGCTGCCTGGCCGCCCTGGGCCCTGGGCCCCCAGCCCCCAGCCTGAGAGCACAGAGCCCTAAGGACGCAGAGGCGGAGCAAATTCGGTGTCCAGTTATAAGGTCAGCCTCAGAGGACCTTGGTGACCCGCGATCAAATGTGCACCCTGCTGACCCCTGGTTCTCACCACAGCCCGTCCAGGCTCCAGGCCAAGGTCAGAGATGAACTTGACTTCCAAGAATCACATTTGGACCACAGACAGATGGCCGTCCAGGGCTCCACCATAGCTCCCCATGGTCTGTTCCCAGCCTCACCAAACACCCCCAGCCCTACGCCACCTCCCTCAGGCCAGCGTGGTTAACCCCGTGTCCCAGCTGTCAGCACAGCGGTCTCAGCCGTTCCCTCGGAGTCCCTGGCTCCCCAAGCAGCCTCCCAGTCCAGGAGGGCCACATAGGACCTCAGAGATCCTCACAGTCACCCCTTGCTTTCCAGGGAGACAGTGTGAGTGTCATGGTCACAAACCCGGGAACTCACGTCCATTCGCCGTGTGGCCCTGTCCCAGTCTGAACACCTTCTGGCTTTGTGGTGGCCCCTGGCAAGGGCAGGGAGCTGAAGAAACCTCGCTCTCCTCATCTGAGCAGCGGGTGCCACCGGCCTCCCAGGCCTGCGCTGACTGTGGCCAGCAGCCCATCCCAGGCGCACTTTGTCACAGGTGGAAACTGTACAGGTGTCGTCCCCTGTCCAATGCCACGAGGGCTGCACAGTGTCCCTGCCCTGCCCCCATCTCCCTGTCACCCATGCCCAGCTGGCACCGTTAGCTTCTGCAGGATGGAGGCCCCAGTTCCAGCCTCACCCGAGATCCCCGAGGGACCCCACGGCCCTGCGTGTGCAGGTCGCAGGCCACCAGGCCATGTGGTCCCCTGACGTGCTCCGGTTCCCAGGCAGAACACAGAGAACCCGGGAAGTTCTATCTTCACATTAATGGAGGATGATGCCTGCCAAGCTCTCGTCCTGTCTGGGCATCAGGAGAGTGGTCGGGGGAGGGGGAGCGCTCTGGTTCCTGGAGCTTTCCCCGGCCGGCTTCCTGTCCCCGCCAGGATTGCTAAGCATTCGGGAAATTCCCTCTGCTCCCATGCCCAAGGGTCCCGAGACAAGCCCTTGCTCCCCTCCAGGACTCAGTTTCCCTCTTCTGTCCCAGGGTCCACAAGCTCCAGCCACGCCAGCCTCATTTCATGTTTCTGCGTGGGAAGCTGGTGGGGGGGCCACATTGTAACTCCTTCCCAACAAGGGGACATAGGATCCCTGGGGTCCTTTCCAGGGCAGCACAGGCCCCCACACACCTTTTGGGGACACCCAGCCTCATGCCTGCCTGTGGCCCAAGGAGGGTCCTCAGGCCAAGCCCATGGCCAGGGGATCACAGGACTTGGGCTCCTGCCAAGATGGCCCAGGGTGAGAGGTCACCCGCCTCCGGCCAAGGAGCCACTGAAGAAAGTGCCCTGGGACAGTGAGTCAGCAGCTCCCTGTCTGGTCACCACTAGCAACAAGACGCAGCCTCCCTGAGAGACCCCGGAGGGCAGGCAGAGGAGGAAGGACAGCCGCGGGCCACAGAAAACAGGACTGACTCAGGGAAAGGAGGTGGGGACCTGGGAGAGGGCAGGGACCATGCGAACCGGGCATGGGTCTGCATGGAATTTGGGGGGCCCGAGTGCCCTCAGTGAGTGCCTTTGGCAGCATAGTGCAGGGCCGGTGTGGTGTGGGTGTGTACGTGTATGTGTTAGGGGGTGGGCGACGCTGAACCTGAGTGGCTTCTGTGGTGTCCTCACTGGCTGGCTGGTTCCAGTGCTGTGTGTGTGTGTGTGTGTGTGTGTGTGTGTGTGTGTGTGTGTGTGTGTGTGTGTACCTGTGTGTGGGGGGGGTGTGAGCACACGGGATTCTGTGCGCACTTGGGCATGGCCGTGCATACAGATGGCATCTTTGTTGCTGTGTATCATGGATGGTGGGTCCGGGTGTGTCTGCAAACATGTGCGTTATGTACATGATGCTGACACGTGTGGGTCCCTGGTGCCATGGCTGGTCTGTCTGCCATGTCGCTGCACTGTGCGGCCTCGCAGGCCAGGTTTTCCTCAGTCTGCAGCCGGGTCTATTTGCGCATCTGCGGGCGCCTGTTTGGCGTGGGAGGAATCGTTTGTCTCTTTGGGGCTGTGCCTCCCTCTTTGTGTTTGTATGTGGATGGGGCCTCCTGTAGTGAAAAGAGAACTGTAGACAAGTTCTCACTGAGTAGCCCAGGCTGGCCTCAAACTTGCGGCAATCCTGCTGATTCTGCCTCCCAAGGGCTGGGCTCACAGGCATGCATGCACCATCACGCCCAGTGTAACATACTAAATTTTTTTTTACAATGTTGGAGGTTCAACTTGGGGCCTTGGGCATGGTAGGCATGTACTCTGCCTCTAAGCTACATCCTAGTCTGAGAGTGATGTGTGTGTGTGTGTGTGTGTGTGTGTGTGATACTAGGGGTTGACCCAGGGCCTTGTCCCTGCATGCTCTGCAAGTGCTGGACCACTGAGCTGTCCCCCCAGCCCATTTTTTTTACTTTTTTTGACACAGGGTCTCACTAAATTACGCAGACTGCGCCTGGTCTTGAACTTGTGATCCTCCTGCCTCCGCCTCCCGAGCTGCTGGGATTACAGGCGTGTACCAACGTGCCTGGTTGAGAGTGGGTTTTGAAGTGTGTCTGCACTGCACTCACCCCTCACAATGTGACCCCAGGAAAATGCCTTCCCCTGGCATTGTCTCGACAAACGTCCACCTTGACCTTGTTGGGGTGTTGCGTGACAATCAGAAACACCCCATCCTACCGGCTTCTCAGGAAGCCCTCAAAGCACCGCCAGCACTGTAAGTCGTTCAACAAACCTAGCCACTTACCATGTGCCAAGGGATGGGGATCAGGGGCTCTAAAGGCACCACGGGGGGGGGGGCATCCATCCACGTGGTGTGGTCACTGCGTCCAGGCAGGCCCGTGTTGAATCATTCCACAGCCAGCGGGCTCCCAGCTGGGCGCGTGTCCTCAGGAAAACGTGGCCAAGCCGACCAGGGATGGAACCAGGATGGGCCTTTCCCACGCCCGCCAGCCGTTGGCTCGGCTGGGCCGCCTGCCCGGGCTGTGGACCTGAGCCCCTGCTTGCCCTGGGCCCTCCTTCCCCGTCTCCTGGTTTCCACCCTCCTGGCACTGACCCAGGAGCAGGCTCTCCCTGCCCCGCGCTCTGCACACACGCACCTCCAGCCTACGCCTCGGCCATTGTCCTCTTGACGCGTTCCAGAAGCTCTATGTCCATCAAGGCCTGTCCTGTCATGGCTCAGTCTGGCTTCGGGCTTCTCCTCCCCCGGGGCCCCTCAGCCAGGCCAGCACGGCTGTGAGCACCCGGGGGCAGGGTGCCTGGAGGTGCAGGCAGGCAGCTGAGCTCTTGGGGGGAAGCCTGGGAGGGCAAGCCTCGGGCCCGGACTTCCCTGCCTGGGCAGCCGCCTCCCCACCTCTCAGCCTGGCTCTGACCCCAGCCTGGGCCAGGCCCTGCAGCTGACCTCGCAGCTGGGGGTGGCAGGAAAGAGCAGCGGGTGACCAGAGCCACTGCTGCTGCCCGGTGGTGAAGCTAATGCAATTAACCAGGTCTGTGCTCGCGGTGACTGGTCACCCGGGGACCCACCCGGTCCTTCTGGTGTCTGGCTTCTTCCCAGCCTCAGTCCCCGGGCCTCCCCCGCTCCTCCTCCAGCTGGGTCTCTTCTGTGCCCCTCTCTCCTCCTGGGTTCCTTCTGTGCCCCACGCCTGCCTGTCTTCACTGCCTCTCCCCAGGCAGCCAGTGCCCCACAACCAGCTTCCAGGTCCCAGGGCTGGAAAAGGCTAAGCTGCAGAATCCCAGCCAGCCAAGGTGGCAGGACCCCAGGCTCCCAGCCCCACAGGCTGGAAAGTCTCCGGAATTTGGGCCCCAGAGGTCCTGGGAGCCCAGATTCCTTCGCATCTCAGGTTCTAAGCTGCAAGGGTGCTAGATCTGTGACATTCCGGAATCTTCCTGGCTCCATCCCTCCAGGCATCTGTCCTCTCTCCTCTTCCACCCCCAGCTCTTCCTTGGCTCTCTCGGTCCCCCTTCTCCCCCGGGGCTCCCACAGACATGATGCAAGCAGGCCAGAGCTGGCTGAGAGGTGGGAGGCGGGAGCGAGATGTAATTACAGCTACTCCTGCCTCCATCCTACAGGAAGCTCAGGGTTGGGGCCCAGGGGACCCTAATCCGCTGTGAATGTGGCGCACTTGCCAGGCTCACGCGAGGCCTCTGCGGGGAGGGGAGTCCAGTGAGCCACCTCCAGCCAGACCCAGGGGTCCAGCCTCCATCAACCCCAAGCTGGGGGACAGGAGCATCAGACCCTGAGAAGAGAAGGAGAGGGGTCTGGGGGGCGCAAATTCAGTGGAATCGGGCCAGTGAGGTACGTTAAGTCAAACCCACAGCTCCCCCAGCCCGCGTTTTCCCCAGTTTCAACAGAAACACAGCCATTTCCCTTCTCCTTCCACCGTAAGCTGCTCCCTGCTGACTGGCAGTGCACACCTGTAATCCCAGCACGCCGGAGGCTGAGGCAGGAGGATCACTGCGAGTTCACAGCCAGCTGGGACGTATGGCAAGACCCTGTCCCCAAAACACAAAACAACAACAAAAAGCCCCCGACACAACCTCCATGGTAAATAGCAACGCAGCCTCCTTAACTAGGATGCAGTGGGGCATGGTGGGGACTTGGGCCCACCAAAAAGCCTAGGACCCCTCTCATAGCCTATGGTCACCCTATGGATCAATAGACCTTGGAATTCCTGGGGAGCTGGAAGTATTTACTTCCAAGCAAAAACATCTCTAATGTCCAACTTGATAACCAGTCAAGAACATCATTGAAAATCATGTACGCCAAAGGTTGTTGTTAGGTGCCATGAAGTTGGAATCTGACTCATAGCAACCCTATGTACAGCAGGCGAAACATTATTGTCAGTGCTTCTCTGCTGTTCAGAGGGTTTTCATTGGTGGATTGATTTTTGGGAGTGGGTTGCTGAGTCCTTCTCCCAAGCCTACAGCACCTGGTGTTCCCTGGAGGTCTCCCATCCAAGTACTAACCAAGCCTGACCCTGCTTAGCTCCCAAGATCTAATGGGATCGATGCCACACGCCTACGGCTGCAGGCAAGCCAAAAGTAGAGAGTTAAATAAAACCAACTCAGAAGGCTAAGGCAGGAGGGTAGAGAGGTTGAGGCCAGAGGCGGCCTGAGCAACTTAGCAAGTCCTTGTCTCAAAATAAAAATCAGCAAAAAAATAAATAAATAAAAAATAAAAATAAAAATTAGCAAAGAGGCTGGGGGTGCAGCTCAGAGGTGGAGCACTTGCCCAGCATGTGTGATGCCCTGCAATCGATCAATCAATAAACCAACTGTAAGTTATATATGTCCTGTGGATGACCAGTGTTTGTGCACTGGTAAACAGAGGGCAGGTCCCAAGGCTGTCACAAATCACTCTTCTGCCACACATGGTGGCAAACACCTATAGTCCCAGCAACTGGGGAGGTGGAGGCGGAGGCAGGAGGATCGAGAGTTTGAGGCCAGAGGCACCTGCATAACTCAGTGAAACCCTGTCTCAAGATAAAACATTTTAAATGGGCTGGGGGTGCAGCCCAGTGGTAGAGCACCTGGAAAGTATGTGGGAGGCCCTGGGTTCAACCTCCAAGTACTGAAAAAAAAAAAAAAAAAAAAAAGAAGAAAAGAAAAGAAAAGAAAGAAAGAAAATAAAAAGAAAAATGAAAAAGATCACTCTTCTGTCCTTACTACCTAGGGACTCTGAGCCTCAGAAAGGCAGGACCAGGGCTGTCTAGGTCACAGCCACATCCTCAGCCTCATCCAACCCAGGGCTGGTCACAGAGTGGGTACACCGGGAATGTTCAGAATGAATGAATGAATGAATGAATGAATGAACAGGGGAAAAGTTCAGTGCCTGCAGAGGGAAATAAGTCAGAGGGAGAGGCCACCAGATATGGAAAAAGGCATGAGCCCTGGGGCACCTGAGAACCCCAAACAGGAGGGAGGAGAGGAGAGAGGCCAGCTGAGGGGTACAGGGATTAGTCAGGCCTCCGCCTTCCCTCTGAGCTGTGTGACTTTGAGTTCGGGACTTAGGCTCGGTTTCCTCATCTGTCAGATGCAGCTCATGCAGGTCGCCAGCTGCGCTCTGGGACCGCTGGAGCAATTACATTAAGCCGAGTGGGATTATGGGGCGCTCTGCAAAGGACGGGGCGCAAAGCAGCCCCGGTGGACCTGTATGCCCTCGGCACCAGGCAGCCCACACGCCACGCACACCCTCTGAAGGACAGAGTAGGGCCGCAGGGTCCCCCGAGGTGGCCCCACGCTCCGCGCGTGCCTCAGTTTCCCCGAAAGCACAAACACCACCACAGTGACCAAGTTTATTGGATTCACACTCGGGCGGGGAGGAAGCGGCTATGGGAAAGACTCAAAGGAGGACGCAGAAGAGGCGCTTGTCGCGGAAGGGATTCTCGGCGGCCGGGACTGGCGTCACCAGAGGGTCGTCTTTGGCGTGCGTCTCGCAGAAAGCCAGGAGCTCGGCTGCCGCCTGCGACACCTGCAGGCGTGGGCAGAGAGGTCAGCGCTCAGCCCCTGAGGCTCCGCCCCTCGAGGGGCTACCCAAGACCCGCCCCTGCCCTGACCCCGCCTCCATCTAGCCCCGCCCCTGCCCTGGCCCCCGCCTCTATCCAGCCCCGCCCCTGACCTGGCCCCGCGTCTATCCAACCCCGTCACCTGTCCGCCTTTGCCTCTTGCCCGAGCCCCACCCCCCGCCGCGGCTCCGCCCCTCGAGGGGCCACCCAAGCCCCGCCCCTGACCTGCCCCCGCCTCTAACTAGCCCCGCCCCTGGCCTGGCCCCGCCTCTACCTAGCCGCTGTCCACCTTCGCCCTTTGCCCGAGCTCCGCCCCTGCGGTTCCGGGCCCCGCCCCCAAAACGGTCCCCGCCGGACCCCCGCCGCTGGAGCCCCCGCCCCATGCCTGCCGACCTTCATGCGGTCGATGTTCACCTCCAGCTTCAGCTGCTCCACCGCCTTGCGGGCCTCGGCGATCTTGGCCATGTTGTTGGACATGGCTGCGCCACAGGAGCGGTTCAATGCAGGGCGGGCCTGGGGGCTGAGGGCTGGGACACGTCGGGGTCCCGGGGTGGGAGTGGGGTGGGGACGGTGGGATCCAGTAACAGGGCCTGGGTGGAAAGGTGCGCGAATGGGGTCCTAGAGACAAATTGAGGAAAAGGGTGACGACCTGAGAGGAGAGGAAAGAGAGGAGGACGGAGGGGTCCCAGATGGGGCTCCCGAAAGGCAGGTGCAGGAGGACCAGAGAGGGGCGACGCACAGAGGGGAGGCTGAGAGGCCGGTGGAGGAGGGAGGCCAGAAGGACAGGGCCACAGGTGCTGGCTCAGGATCTAGGGATCCAGGTGTCCTTACCCCCCGGGGACAGAGGATGAGCCAGGAAGGGGGAGCCCCTCCCCAGGCCAATTAGTGGTGGCTCCCGGGAGAACTGCGAATTAAGATCGCGGCGGGAGGGGCACAGAGGGGGCCTCATTAGGGCCTTGGCAGCAGCTGCCCCCTCTGCCACCCTCAGGGAGCTCCCCCGCTCCAGCCCAGGCCACCTCAAAGGCTCCTCTGCTCATTAGCAGCCAGGGGAGATGGCTGGGGGAGCCCAGCCCAGCCAGACTGGCAGAGACGGACGGATGGTAGGGACAGTGTCAGAGGGAATGACAGGCATGGAGGAAACAGAGAGTGATGGAGAAACTAAGGGAGGATGGAGTGATAAGGGAAGAAGATAGAGAGAGGGACGGACGGGAGGAGTGGAGAGAATGACAGCGTGGCGCAGGGTGCAGCGCAATGGAGGGGACAAGGAGAGAGGGGGAGGCAAGGAGACAGAGGAGAGGAGGGACTGGGACAGAGAGAAATGGAGGGGTTTTGGGGAAGATGGAGCGAGGAAGGGGGTGAGGGGGGTCAACGGAGAAACAGAGGGGAGACAGGCCACTGGAGGCAGAAAGGTATAAAGTCATTCATTCATTCATTCCCAGAAGGACAGACAGTGGCCACACCAAACAGTTGTTGGGACCAGGACGGGAGCCTCCTACCTGTTGCTGCTCTGGGCCGGGATGGCTGACAGCGACAAGCTGAGCTGCAGCGTCTAGGTCCCACTCCCCGCCCTGCCCCGCCCCCTCCCCCGGGGCGCAGCCCCTCAGGACCCGCCTCCTTCCCCAGCCTCCCCAGTCTCCCGCTGAGCGCCCCGGGTCTGTCTCTGTCTGTCCACCCCCCTCCTTTGCTTCTGTCCCTGTGTTTCTGCTGCTCTTGTTCCGTGTTTATCACACTCACAGGAGAAGACAGTTGCTCTCGGTGCGCCCGGTGCACAGCGCCATTTAGTCCAGTCACACCAGCCTCTCCTGTCTGTCCAATACAGCCTCCCAGTCCGTCAGTCACGAGCTCTCGCCCGGCCACATGCGTCAGTTTTAACCTCCGTGCCACCCGATCGCAGATGACCCTCTCAGCAGCACACAGACTCACCCCGAAATCCCTCACGCAGAGATGTGCGCTGCCTCCCTGGGTCATACTGTTGTGCCAACCTCATGAACAACCTGTGCTCGACACAAACTCACAGTCCCTCAAAATGTCACACACTGTCACGTGCCATCTCTCAGTGTAGCACACCATCACCAATGACAGCTTGCATGTCTGTAGTCGGACCCACCATCTCTGAGTGTCAAATGTCCAATGTTAGTGACATATATATGTCCTTTTTTTTTTTTTTAGTACTGGGAGATTGAACCCAGGCCCTCATGCATGCTAGGCAATTGCTCTACCACTGAGCTGCATCCCCAACCCATTTTTTTAACTTTATTTTTCATCTTGAGACAGGATCTCGATAATTTGCACAGGCTACCTCTGGCCTCCAACCCGAGATCCTCCTGCCTCTGCCTCCCAAGTCTCCAGAATGACAGGGGCGTGCCGCAGCACCCAGCTACATGTGCAATTTAAACTTCTCCTGCAGCTGGGTGCTGTGCCACAGGCCTGTCATCCCAGCGACTCAGGAGGCAGAGGCAGGAGGATTGCCAGTGAGAGGCCAGAGGCAGCCAGAGCAACTTAAGGAGACCCTGTCTCAAAATAAAAAGTAAAAAAATGGGCTGGGGTGCAGCTCCATGGTAGACCACTTGCAAAGTGTGTGTGAGGCCTTGGGTTCAACTCCCTAGGACTGCAAAAAATTAATTAGTTTTAAAATGAGATGGGGTGCATCTCAGTGGTAGAAAACTTGCAAAATATATGTGAAGGCCTGGGTTCAATCCCCAAGTACTGCAAAAAATAAAATTAAATTAAATAGACTTCTCCTGCAATGATGTACACAGTTTTTCCATGTCCAGCAGAGTGACTTGGACAATCTCCTTGCTAAACACTCACAGTGTCGCATAGTGCAGCACATGAGCACATAGCCACCTGTCTAGTGATGGCCAGTTAGACACAGCCTCTTGTAAAGCTCCCGGTGGCACACAGCTTCTTACACATTCACACATTCCCTCCCCACAGGGTCACACCCCATCTGGCCCTGTCATGCGCACATGCTATCTCTTGGTGGCATACATTGGTACACACAGTGGGTCAGGGTTTCACACACACACTTGGTTGGTGCCTAATCTTTGCCGAACCTCACAGTCTGACACATTCCCTCACTCACCCTCACCCCGCCATCCCCCAGTGTTGCACACACTCACCTGTGAGGGCCCCACACATTTGCACATGCTTACAATGTGCAATCACAACTTTGGGCCAGTCTCTTAGCATCCCACACATGCTCTGTGTCACCCCGTTTCTCCGGGCCTATCAGGGTGGCTGATACCGACTGTCTCACACTCACACCCAGCCACACCCAGTCCCCCTCCATGCCTCTCGCTGGGGCTGCTCACATGTCACCTGGAGCATTCCAGGTATGTTTCTCCCTTCCTCACTCTGCTCTGACCCACACGGCACTCTGATCCCCTGTCTCCCTCACACCTGTCACACACAAGCTCCAACTGCAAATATGGTCTTTTAGTGTCTTGTTGTTGGGTGTCCTCAAGTCAGATCTGACTCACAGCGACCCTAAGTACAACAGAACAAAACACTCCTCGACGCTGTGCTAGGCACACGATCTTTTTATGTTTATTTTGGTTTTATGTTTTTTATGTTTATTGTTGCAGGCACTGGGTTTCTTCTCATTTTGAGTGGTCCCACATCAGTAAAGCCTGCAGCGGCACCACTGTGGTGTCTGATCCCATCAGATCTTGGAAGCTAAGCAGGGTTGGGCCTGATTAGTACTTGGATGGGAGGTCACCTGGGAACTGTAGGCTTGGGAGAAAGACCAGGCAACCCACTCCCAAAATTCAAGCCGCCATTGAAAACCCTACAAATAGCAGAGAAGCACTGACAGTAGTGTTTTGCCTGTTGTATGTAGGGTCACAAAGAGTCAGACACCGACTTGAAGGCACCTAACAACATCAGTAAAAGGAGGTCTCAGGGGCTCTACTCCTGTGTCACATACAGTGACACATACAGTCCGCAAATAATGTCTCTTAGACCCAATCACAAACAACCTGTCATTGCAACACCCAGTGGCCCACAGTCCCACTGAAAATCTCATGGCGGCATGTGCAGCCCTGACCTCAAGGCATTACATACTGTCACCTACATGTCATTTCATATATGCGGTCCTACTCAATCCGCCGTTGTCCATCATAATCTCACTGTGTCACACGCCACCTCTTAGAAGTACACACTCACACAGTCTGCCAGTGTCGTACCACCTGCCGGACACCACAGCATCACAGGCTCTCTCCATAACACCTCCGGGCGGCCACATTCTCCTGCCGGCCACACGGGGGCGCCCGCAGCCCGCCCACAGCCCGGCCCGTCCGCGCCAAAGCCACTGGAGACGCAGTAGCAGCGAGGACGAGACGCACCCCCTATGGGTCCCGTGGGAAGTGGAAACAGAGATTAGGGGACCCGAGAAAGGCGTGGGAGGGAGACGGGCACCTAGAAAGACGGAGGGAGCCGGGGAACCGCGGGAAATGGAAGACAGAGACTTCCGAGGGAGGTGAGAGAGAGATACAGGGAGAGCAAGCCGCAGAGAGAGGGACACAGAGACAGTCACATAGGCAGAGACTTAGGGACTCAGGCGAAGAGAGACAGGGCCCACGAGAGACACAGGAGTTGGAGGGAAAGATGGAGGGACGCAGGTACAGAGACGGAGACAGGCGGGCAGAGAGAGAAAACCACAGAGGGCGCCATCCACGCTGCCCTGGGCAGAGGGGGCGTGGCCTGGAGCGCGTGTCAGGGGCGTGGTCCGAGATGGGGCACCTAGGGGCGTGTCCCCGCTGTCGTCGGGGGCGTGGTTTTAGGAAAGGGCGTGGTTTGGGGCGGGGCCTCCTGCTCTACCCGTCGGGGCGGTCCGACGCGGCTCAGGCTGCGGCCAAGGGAGGAGGTGGAAGTTGATGGCGCCTCTCTCCCGCAGATAAAGCGCCGCATCTCGCTCTTTATGGTATTTACCGCCCGGGCGTGGAAGCGAGGCTGGCGGGCAGGGGCCGCCAGCCCCTGGGAGCTTTTTCATAGCGAGTGTCGGACCCTGGCTCCCCTCCCCCTCCCCTGCGGGCGCCGCACAGCCAGTCTGTGGTGGGGGGAGCCGGGCCCACATCTGGAAAGCATCAGGCGCACCGGACGTGCCAGGGCCCCGGGCCGGGCTGCGGAAGGGGGAGGGAGCCAAGGCGCTCCCCCCACCTCCCAGCAAGCGGGGGCTGCCGGCGCCGAGGAGGGGCCTGGGCGCGCGCCGAGCGCGGCGCCTCCCGCAGCTGGTTTCCATCAGCAGATCTGGCCCGGGCAGCCCCCGAGGAGGAAGCCCAGCTTGGAGCCGGGAAGACAGGGTGGCGACCCGCTCTTCCCTGCCCGCCTCCCCGACCCAGGCCAAAGGCTGACGGATGGAAGGGGGGGCGAGCTGACACAGCCTCGAGCCTGGTATCCCCCATTTCCCTCCAGAGCTGCAGACCTCAGCCGTCTTTCCTCTCTCAATAACCTTAGTTCCTCCCCTGTGCTGCATAGGAATCGCCCCAGCCTCCTGACAACCAAGTGCTCGGTTTTATTATTGTACCCATGTTGGGAGAAGGAAACTGAGACCCCGGATTCGGATTCGGTTCTGGCTTTAACTGTTCAAGACACCATTGAGGAATGGAATGGTAACAGCAAATTAATTCTAGGATCAAGTACCCAATCGCTTACCAAGCATCTGTCTCCACGTGGATGTCTAGTGGGCATCTTAAATTCAAAGCATCGAAAACAGAGTCCCTGATTCCTTGAGTCCCTCTGCCAAATTCCTTTACCCCAGAGTCATTGCCTCAGTAGATGGCAGATCTTTGGGGTCATCCTTGACTCCTGTCCCCTCCCACACTCCACAACTGAGCCACCAACTGATCCCCTCGAGGTCATCTCAGAGTATCTCCAGCATCCACCGCCACTGCTGCCCCCACTGTGGCTTAATCTCCACACCCTGTTTCAGCTCCTGGCTTCTGCCTCTGCCCCTCTCAGCCTGTTCCCTCCAAAGCAGCCACTGGACCTTTTAAAACTCATATACTTTGGCCTACAGACTGAGGGCCAAAGAAAGCCTGCATTTCTAACCTCTGATCCTCATCCTCCAGTCTCCCCAGCTCCTGGCAACCACAAGTCCGTTTTTGTCTTCTTTAGATCTACCAATTCTGGACGTTTTACACAAATGGACTCTTGCCGTACATGGCCTTTTGTTACTGGCTTCTTTCATGTGCTATTTTCAGCATTCATCCATGTGATGCCATGGGTGAATAGGGCCATCCTTCATTCCTATCGTCAAATGATATTCCATTGTCTAGTATGCTGCATTTACTTTACCCAGGCATCAGCTGATGGGCACTGGGGTTCTTTCCACTGTTGGGCTGTTATGAATAATGCTGCTATGCACATTTGGGTGCAGGTTTTTGTGGGGGACATGTTTTCATTTCTCTTGCATCCATACCTAGGAGTGGAATTGCGGTGTTAGATGGCTACTGTGTTTTCTTAAGGGACAGCACCCTAATGCATTCCAAGCCGTATGTAAGGGTTCAGATTTCCCCACATAAGGGTGCTAACACTTGTTATTATGTATATGGGGACTTAGTTGTTTCATTGTTGTTGTTTGGCTTCGTTGTTTGGAGGCCCAGGCTGGCCTCAAACTCGTGATCCTCCTGCCTCAGCCTCCTGAGTGCTGAGATTACAGGCCTGCACCACCACACCCAGTCAAGGTTTCTTTTTGAGATGATGGATATGTTCTAGAATCGATTGTGGCGTTATTTGTACCAATCTATAAATATACAGATTTTATGGTATGTCGGTTATATATTGGTAGAAGTGTTAATGGCTCCCCCCAAAAAAAACTAAACTAAACTAAACTAAATCTCTTTTCTCAGAATTCTCCCATGGCTCCCACCTCACTATGAGTAAAACCCAAAATCATCTCCATGGTCCCTGACACCCTACCCAATGTGGTGGTCCCTGCTGCCTCTCAGGCCTCACCTCCTCCCACTCCCCTCCTCACTCCTATTGCTCCAGCCACACTGGCCTCCATGTTGTTTTGCCAACATGTCGGGCACAATGTTGCCTCAGGGCCTTTGCACTGGCTGTTCCTTCTGCCTGGGATGTTCTTCCTCAAGATATTCACCAACCTCCTTACTTCTTTCTATTCAAATGTCACCTTTCCAATTAGACCTTTCCTGATCACTCTACCTAAATTCCCAAGTCCTACCCAGGTCCCTGATACTTCTGCTGTTTCCCTGCCCCTACTCCTCACCTCTACTAACAAAATGTACAATTTATTTACTAAGTCAGCGCCCTCCCCCTCCAGCTTTCTTTCCAGCAACCTGTTCCCTGTGTATGGTTTTAGAAACAATGCACATGGCAAAGGAGCTATGTAAGGCAATGGTTAAAACAGGGACTTTCATTGCTTCTCGGCCTTTTGGCTCAGATCAAATGTAAACACATGGACTTTGGCAGGGCCTGGTAGGGCACACCTGTAATCCCAGCACTAGAGAGGCCTAGGCAGGAAGATCAAGAGTTCAAGACCAGCCAGGGCTACATAGTGAGTTCCATGCCAGCCTGATCTACAAAGCAAGACCCTGTCTCAAAAAAATTAAATTAAATTAAATTAAAAATAAAAAACGGACTTTGCAAAGTCACAGGGTGCGGTTCAATGGTAGAGAGTTTGCCTATCATGAGTGAGGCCAGGGGTTCATCTCCAGCACAAAAACCAAACCAAATAAAACAAAAGCTTGCATGGGTGTGGTGGGCGGGGCCTCCGATGTGCTCCGCCCCGCCCCACGTGTGCCCCACCGCTGAGTCATTTTATTGGAGGGAAACCAGCTCCTGGCTTGGAGAAGCCACTGCAGAGGTCTCTGTCCAGAATCACTTCCATTTGTACAAACGCATGGGGCAGATCCCTTCCGGGGCCTTGTGCGTCCTCCTGGTGGCCCGCCTGCTGCAGGACAGACGACCATTCTGTACAAACTTGGCGCTGGGGAAGCGGTGACCACAGCAGAATTCAACCAAAGCCCCGCTGAGTAGAAGAACCTCAGTTCCACCGTGTGGGGCATGGGCACCCACGACAGGTTCCGGCCACTGTGGTGCCACCTCTTCCAGGATGCCCGCTGCGTCAGATCTTGGTGGCAACGCCCCCGAGGGTGTGATGGAGGCTGGGGATGAGCTCCGGGTCGCCGTCCTCGTGGGGTTGGCCAACGAGCGGGACCTCTCTGGCCCCAGGAAGGCCCCTGAAATCTCAGACGAGCTGGGGCTGCACTCTGTACAGGAGCTGGGACATTCAGGCCACCTGTGCCACCAGCGGGGGCGGCCTCTAGGAAGGTCTGGACTGGCTGTCCAGTTGGCTCTGGAGCCAGAAGCGAACCGGAAGTCCCCTCCCCTCGCGTGGCAAACGTGCAGCTCCGCGGTCCTGAGTGCCAGGAGCTGTCCCCATGGGCTGCTTACCATGTGTGTGCGCCGTCCAGGGGTGGCCACGGCCGGCAGCCAGGTTTTTAGTTAATGTAAATAGTTTCTCCTTCCACTGAGGCCGTTTCTGGGACTCCGATGCAATATTACTTAGCTTTTTTATTGTAAAGAGAATCGACTCGCTGGCAGTACTAAGAAGGGATTTGGGCCTATGGGCCCCTGGCCTCCGGGAGCTGCCAGGCTGTAGATTGGTGTCCCGGGATCCATTTGGTGGCTGGGTTTTTGCCCTGAGCTCTGCATTTTTGAAAATTCGAGAGGAAGCCAGGCTTGGTGGCGCATGCCTGTAATCCCAGCAACTCGGGAGGTGGAGGCAGGAGGATGGCAAGTTTGAGGCCAGAGGCAGCCTGTGCAATTCAGCGAGACCCTGACTCAAAAAATAAAAAATGGGAGCCAGGCATGGTTGTGCATGCCTATAATCCCAGCGGTTTGGGAGGTGGAGGCAAGGGGATCGCAAGTTAGAGACCAGAGTAATTTAGCAGACCTTGTCTCAAAAAGTAGTTAAAAAAAAAAAAAAAAGGGCTGGGGGTGCAGCTCAGTGGTCCAGCACTTGCAGAGCATGCAAGTGCAAAGCCCTGGGTTCAACCCCCAGTACCTCAAAAAAAAAATAAATAAATAAAATAAAATAATATAATAAATGAATAAATAAATAATAGGCTAGGGGTACAGCTCAGTAGCAGAGTGCCCCGGGTTCAATCCCCCAGTACCACAAGAAAAACAAAAAATTTAAAAAATATGCTGGGTGTGGTTGTGCACAGCTGTAATCCCAGCATTTTGTAGGCTGAGGCAGGACGATCACCGTGATTTCCAGGCCACCCTGATCTACAGAGTGAAGCTCTAGGACAGCCTAGACCTGAAAAACAAAAAACAAAAAACAAAAAACAAAAAACAAACAAAACAAACAACAACAAAAAACAAACAAAAAGAAAAAAACAAGAAAAGAAAAAGATATGGAGACAGAAAAAGAAGACTGTGAGTTTTGCAGTCACAGCCTAAATGCCTGTCCACCAGATTGGCCTCCTGTGGGAACACGGGACACTGTGATGAACCAACCACATGGGCTGCATGGTCACAGTAGAACCCCCATGCCTCACCTGTCTTTGGGTCACCTGCATTCCATAACATTGTCCTTGACTTCCTGCTCACATGGTCCCCAGGGTTGGGTTGGGGGTCATCTCAGGGACACCAGGCCCACCCTTGTGCTTGGTCAGTGTGTGGCCAAGTGGCAATGCCTGGGTTTCCAGCTCGCTCTCCTGCCTCACTTGGACACCAGGGCTGGAGGCCGAGGTCTCACCAGCAGAACGTGGGGGTTAGGAGGGTCTGCCCACTCCACACCCTCACTCCTGGAACACCCCCATCTCCATGTGTGAGGCAGCCCCTCCCTCAGCCTGCCCTCGAAGACGCCCTCGCCTTTTTCCTTTTGCATTTCGCTAAACACTGAGGAAGCTGGAGCTGTTACGTTTTCTTGGGGAAACTTCAGAGCTGGTTTACTTGGGGTCATGGACCCGCTTCCTGCTTGCTTTCTAGTCTTTTCTGG
Source organism: Pedetes capensis (assembly GCA_007922755.1). Taxonomy (NCBI): domain Eukaryota; kingdom Metazoa; phylum Chordata; class Mammalia; order Rodentia; family Pedetidae; genus Pedetes; species Pedetes capensis. The sequence continues at coordinate 115,267 of VMDO01003224.1, forward strand.
TGTTTTGAGACAGGGTGTCACTGTGCAGCTCAGGCTGGCCTGGAACTCACATCCATCCTCCTGCTTCAGCCTCCCAAGTGCTGGAATTACAGAGGTGCGCCACCACACCGACTGTCTTACTGCTTTCAAAACACGATTAGTCATCAACCATTTTGTATACTTTTCAGTTTTCATTTCAACAAGCACTGTCATTACAGCTATCAAAGTCTCTTAACTCTTAACCCAAAGTGCAGTGGCTCACACCTGTCATCCCAGCAACTTGGGAGGCAGAGACAGGAGGTCTCAGGTTCAAGGCCAGAGGCAGCCTGTGTAACTTAGCAGGACCCTGTCTCAAGATAAAAAATAAACAATGGCCTGGGGCATGCAGCTCTGTGGTGGAGCACTTGCAAAGTGTGTGCAACCTGAGTTCAACACCTAAGTACTGAAAAAACAAAAACAAACAAACAAACAAACAAAAAACCCCACACATACAGACCTTGGACACTACAATGTCTTTTTTTCCCCACTGAATTTAAACCCTGGCTATGCCACTTATGAGTTCAAATAAATTACTTAAACTTCTGTGTACCTCTGTTTCTCCATGTGTAAAATGGGCACAATCACAGTCACTACCCTTGCCAGGCACAGGCACCATGGCCTGGCTGGGTGCTGAGATGCAGGTGAACACAGCAGGCTGGGTGGCACTCTTTCAAAGCACCATAGGATGGGGAGGTGGACACACCCAGGCAGCCACACAAAGCAACAACCAATCCCCATGCTTCTGACTGTGGAGGTGGATGGGAGTTGGGTCCAAGCCCCAGCTCCTCTTTGCTGTGTGATCAGGGGAAGTAATGACCTCTCTACGCCTCCATTTACCGGTCCATGAAATGAGTGTAGTTGCTGGATTTACCTAACACAAAAACAGGCAATTGTGAACAGGCAATGTACATAAGAGGAAATACAGTGCTAAGGAGCACACAAAAGTATGTGCCCGCTCAAAGGTAAGATTACACTTGTAATCCCAGTGTGCAGGAGCTAAAGCAGGGTGATAGTGAGGGCAAAGCAAGCCTACACTACATTGTTGTTGTTGTTAGGTGCCGTTGAGTCGGTATCCGACTCATATCGACCCTTATAGGGCTTTTAGTGGCTGAGTGCTTCGGGATTGCCTTGGGAGTGGGTTGCCAGGCCCTTCTCCCACCTGCACTACATAGTGAGACCTTATTGCAAAATGAATAAATAAGCATGGCTCATAACATCTGTTCTTCAATGAAGGTGTAGAAAAATGGACGTCTCATCAGGTGTTGTGGTGCATGCCTTTAATCCCAGGAACTCTAGAGGCCGAGGTAGGAAGATTGTGAGTTTGAGGCCAGAGGTAGCCTGTGCAATTTAACAAGATCTATATCAAAATAAAAAATAAGAAGGGTGTCACGGGTGCAGCTCAGGGGTAAAGTCCTTGCCAAGCATGCTCGAAGACCTGGCTTAAACCTTGTTATTGTTGTTGTTAGGTGCCACTGAGTCGGTGTTCAACTCATAGTGACCCTACGTACAACAGGCAAAACACTACTGTTAGTGCTTCTCTGCTATTGATGGGATTTTTCAATGGCTGATTGTTTTGGGGGGAGGAGTGGGTTGCCAGGTCCTTCTCCCAAGCCTATAGCAGCTGGTGTTCCCATCCAAGTACTAACCAGGCCCTACCATGCTTAGCCTCTAAGATCTGAAGGGATTGGATGCCACAGTAGTACAGCTGCAGGCTTGCATACATAGATGAATCAAAATAACTGAATAGAAGCTGGGTGTGGTGGCACACAACTGAACTACAGGTCACTCAAGAGGCTGAAGAAGCCTCATGAGTTCTAGGCCAGAGGCAGCCTGAGCAACATGGTGAGACAGTGTCTCAAAATAAATTCTTACCAAGGGGCTGGGCGGGGGGGGGGGGGGTAGCTCAGTGGTAGAGCATTTGCCTAGCACGTATGTGGCCCTAGGTTCAACGTTAAATCCCCAGAACATGGAAGGATGCACATCAAATTGCTGTTATGATGACCTCTCAGAGAGGGGATGCGGGGACCTGTCCTTTTCCTGGATTGTCCCATTTTTATGAAACTATATTGATTTTTCAACATAACTCAATCAAAGGTCAGAGTCATTGAAGTAAAAGAGCCAGTGCTAGGAAAGAGGTTGAAACCCAGCCTGGGATCTGCCAACTGGTTCCGGACAATGCTGTATCCAAAGCAAACACAAGCTGTTAGTACAGAGATAAAGGAGTATTTCCCCCCATTTTAACACAGAGTAAGAGTCCACTAAATATGTAACATTGTGCATTTATTTACAAAGAGGTTAGAGAAACACACAGAATCTGGCCCCCCTGTGCAATGGGGAGTCACCATCGTCATAATAAATACAGTAATTTTTAAAAAGAAAAAAAAAAAACTAAATTGGAACAGCTAAGGGTCATCCAGCTTCCCCTACTCCCCTTGGGGAGAGGCACCTGATAGAAACTATTTTCCTTCTCCTCTTTTACCTCTCAATCCTCCATAATTGTCCAGGGACAGAGGTGAAAGAGTCTCTTCCAGATGATACCAACTCCTACTTGACCCTCAAAACCCCCAAGGCAGTGCTCTTTTCCCTTCCCAGCGCTCTCTGCAGGCACCACATGAGTCAGGAGTGCCAAGGGGGGATATCCTAAGGGCCCAGAGACGTGGACAGGGCACTTTGTGAATGAGAAGGGGTCATATCTGAGAGTGGAAAGAATGGATGAGAAGGAACAGTGAGAGCAGGGCAGGGGAACAGACAGGCCAAGCTTCTAAACTAAAACGGGTAAATTCGAACTGAATTACCCCTTTTGCATACATGGACACCCATTATACAGACGGGGGAAGTGAGGCCCACAGAAGGGGAGCTTTCTCGCCCCAGGATTATCGAAGCCCGAGGCTGAACCCGGTCGATCAAGGCTCCTCCCCACGGTGGAGGGGAAGCCAGTCCAACCAACACTGCCGCGGATGGAGGAGGGTCTTTGGCAGCGGAGAAAACGGTGGTCTTTGGAAGGTGGGTTGGCAGGAAGGGCCCGCGATCGCGAATGCGGAGGCCGCGGAGAGGAGGAACCTGAGCAGATCCCAACCTCACACCTTCGTCATGGGGGAGTCCGAGTGGATCCCAACCTCACACCGTTGTCATAACCTTAAGAGAGCCCGACCGGAAGCGCAGGATCTTCTTCTTCAGCGCGTGGGACGCCTTGATCTTCACGAAGACCTTGGCGGGCCCCGCGGAGGCGCCACCGCCAGCGCCACCCCCAGGCCCGGCGGCCGCGGTGGCCGCCACCAGCTGCTGCGGCCACACCAGGCCACCGCTGCCGTCGGAGTCGCTGGAGGCCGAGCTGAAGGCAGGCGACTCACCCTCGCTGGCGCTCGACTCGCTCTCGCCATAGCCGCCGCCGCCCCCGGGCGGCCCGCGGCGTCCGAGCGGCCCGAGGCGCCCAGCCGAGCACTCGGAATCGCTGCCAGCGCAGCCGTAGAGCAGCCTGCGCGGCGGAGCCGACGGGGACGGCACGGGTACGCGCGAGGTGGGGGCGCGGGGACGCGCGCGGCGCCCGTCGGCGGCGTCGATCTCGGCGGTGGAGCGCCAGCGGCGGCAGGGGCCCGCGGCCTGCGCCGCCAGCGTGGGCGCCGGGCCGCGCCGGGGCCGCGGCGGCCGCGGCTCGTCGCGCTCGGCCGTCGGGTATTTGGGCGGCCCGGGCGGCACAGCACAGGCGGCGGCGGCGCGGCCCAGCAGGCTCGTCTCCGACTGCGAGCGCGCGGCCTTGCGCGCCCGGGGCGAGCCGCGGCGGCCCGGGGCTTCGGCCACGCGCCCGCGCCGCCCCGCCGCCCGGGGGCGCTCCCGAGGCGGCGACTGCTCCACGCTGCGGCCGCGGGTGAGCGGCGGCGGCTTGCGGCGCGCCGCGCGGCCCGGGAGCCCGCGGGTGGCGGCTTGCGCGCCCGGGATGTACTGCGCCTTCACCAGGCGGCCCTCGGCCGGGCTGGCGGGCGGCGACGCGGCGGCGGCGGCGGGCGACGGCGACACGGGCTCGGCCGCGACCTCCGCCTCCCACGGCGGCGGCGCCCAGGCGCGGCCCCCAACGCGCTCCAGCGACGGCTCCGGCGCGGGCCGCGCGCCGCCGGGGGGCGGGGACGCGTCGGGCGGCCGCTGGCGCGCGCTGTTCTGACGCCTCGGGCCGCCGTCCGCGCCCCCGGGGCTGGTCCGGGGCTGCCCCGCCCCCCGGCGGCGGCGCCTGCGCAGCAGCGCCGAGATGTAGCCGTCCAGGGGCCGCCCCGCCCCCGCCGCGTCGGGCGAAGCAGAGGCAGCGGCGGCGGCGGCGGGGCGGCCGCAGGGCCGCGGGCTGCGCAGCGCCACTGCGTGCAGGGGGCTGGGCGTGAGGAACGGGCCCGCGCGCGCGCGCCGCTCCGCCGACGAGCAGGCCTCGGGGCCCGCAGACCCTGCCGCCGTCGGGTAGGGAGCCGAGAAGGACCGCGGCACGGCCGCCCGGGCGCTCACCATCTCCGGAGCGCTGGGACTGGCGTCTCCTAGGGAGGGAGCAAAAGAGAGAAAAGGGGGAAAAAAGGGGAGAGAGACGAGGGGCGCTCAAAGTCCTTCTCATCCAGCCTGGGAGGGGCAGGCTGCCACCTCCCTCGCAACCCCCCACCTCCAAACACCTGGTCACTCCTGCTCTTGCAAGGCTCCGAAACACACCTTCACAGGATCTCCAAGAGTCTGCACAATGTGCCATGGCCCTGAGTCTCTAACCACCTCCCTCTTGCCCCTTTTCTCCCGACTCATAGATCTCCAGCCACACTGGCTGCCTGGGTGCACACAAGATCTGGCTTCAGGGCCTTCACACTTGCTATTCCTCTGCTCTGGAATGCTCTTCCCCTAAAATACCTGCTTGGCCCAGTCTCTCGATTCAGGGAGCTGCTTCGTTGTCGCAAATTTAAGTGAGACCCTCCAGGATCACGTTTTCCAAAATTGCCAATCCCCTCTCCAAACGCAAAGAACACTCCATGAGCCTTTTCTTGCCCTTAGTGGTCGTCGCAGCACATGCCAATATCTAGTGCCCTGTACGTTTTATTTATTTATCTGGTAGATTATTTCTCCCACTAGAACCAGCCATTGCAGGAAGGCAGGATCTGTCTGCCTTGTTCACTGGTATAGCCCTTCCAAGGATAGTGCTAAGACAGCACATAGTAGGAGCTGGGAAACTTACTTATGTAAAGGAACAGTGGCAGTTCCCATTTACCAAATGACCACCATGTGGCAGTCCCGTGCCTGTGGGCAGAGGCTCCCAGAGTACTCAAAACCTCCCCATGAGGTAGACGATGTTATTACCCTATTTTAACCGATGGGCAAACAGGGGCCCCCAAAGAAGAGAAATGGTCAGCATCACACCAAGAGGGAGGGTCATGGGCAGCATCGCAGTCCAGGCCTGACTCAGAAGTTCATACTCAAAAGCGTCCTCTCAATGGCCTTTCCCCGGTCTCAGGGCCCCAACCCCAGCCACCTTACCTAGGGACTTGGGCCTCTCGCTGGCATAGATTCCCCGGGGTTCAGAGGGACCCAGGCGTCCATAGGAGCCAGATCCGGAGAAGCCACTGTCCCCGCAGAAGGTCGAGGGGGGTGAATCTGGACCTCCTGTGGAACTGGGGTCTTCATAGAAGCCTGGATTCCAGGGAGAGGCCAAGAGACCTTGAGGGGGGTTGGGGTGGAGGCGGGGTGGGGGGGGGGAGCCAGGGGAGGGGAAGATGGCGCGGGGCAAGCCCCAAAAGCCGGGCACAGCAGGAAAGACTGGGATGTTGGAGGTGCTCACCTGAGCTGCGCCCGCTCTCCTGCTCCAGGCCCCCAGACTCCAGGCTCAGGTCTCCCAGCTGCTGGCCCAGGTCCCAGACAAGCCCGGGCAGGGCTTCCTGAGGTCACGGAGAGAGCAGGAGGGTCAGAAGGGCCCCTAGCCCTCCGCCCACGCGCCCCTATCCCATGAGCTCACGGCAGAGTTTCCTTTTGACAGGCCCCAGCTTCAGAGGGATAAGCTCACGGCCTGAGCCTCAGCCCAAGACCAGCCTCCGTGTCTTCCAGCCTCATCAGACAGTCCTCCCACCTGTCTAACTCAGTCCTTCACTCGGCAGCCCCATCTCATTCCCTTGCAGGTGTGATGAGGCCTCAGAAGGCCGAATCTTGTGCCCCCCTCTCTACCTACAGCTGTTCCCCTCCGCTTTCGTGTGTGTGTGTGTGTGTGTGTGTGTGTGTGTGTGTGTGTGTTACTGGGGGTTGAACCCAGGGCCTAGTGCCTGCATGCTTTGCAAGTGCTGGACCACTGAGCTGCACCCCCAGCCCATTTTTTTTTTTTTTACTTTTTTGAGACAGAGTCTTGCTAAATTACGCAGACTGCCTCTGGTCTCAAACTTGCGATCCTCCTGCCTCTGCCTCCCAACCCGCTGGGATTATAGGCGTGGGCCACTGTGCCCAGGCCTTTTTTTTTTAAACAGAGGCTCACTATGAGATCTTTCTGCCTCTACTTCCCAGATACTGGGATTCTAGGTATTGGAGTCTAACTGCAGTTCTTTTTTTTTTTTTTTTTTTTTTTTTTTTTTTTTTTTTTTTTTTTTTTTTTTTTTTTTTTTTTTTTTTTTTTTTTTTTTTTTTTTTTTTTTTTTTTTAATTATTTCCCAGTGCTGGAGAATCAAACCCAGAGCCTCAGTGTGTGCGAAGCAAGCAGGCTACCAACTCAGCTGAAGCCCGGGCCCCGGAGTGAAGGTCTCCTAGCTGCAAGGACGATTCACTGATGAAAGGGGGGACCCAGGAACCAGCAGGTCCCTGGAGGGGCCAGGGCTCTGGCTTCTTTCTCTTTCCAAGGCCACTTATCACTAATGGAAAGTCCCTATGCAAGTGTCCCCAGCACTTCTTCCTGCTGCTGACAGACTCCATGTGGATAAGGTCGCTGGACCACAATTCCTGCAACTCTTTGGTTCGCCCCTTAGAAAGGACCTCACCCCTCGCCTCCTGGCCATCCTTCTGTGACTTTGGCCTTACTGGGACTGTTCAGAGATCCCCAGCTGTTCTGCTCCTGGGTCCCTTAGCTCCAGGGACCCCAGCCACCTCCTCCCCTGCCCTAACTCCATTCCCACCCACAGCCTGCAGGTTCCTACCGCAGCTTCTCACCCCCATGAGTACATGGAGGCGAAGCGTCCCCTGGGAGTGGCCTTGACCTTTTGGGGTGGGGTAGGGGCTGAAACAGCACAGCCCAGAGCTCTGGGATGCTGTGGCTTGACCTCATTTGGGAAGCAGCAGGCCAGAGAGGAGCGGCTCACAAGGGCTGCGTGAGGCCAGGGGGGCGGCAGTCCGGGCTAACGGTTGACCCTGAGACAAAAGCGGCTTGTCTGGCACGGGAGGGCGGGGAGGAGGGAGGCGCGGGGACCGGCTCCCAGCCCTGCCTATTTAAGGCAGAAAGACGGGCCTGCTCCCAGCAGCCCCAACCCCCTCCCCAGCTCCCGACTCCGAAACTTCTCCCCAGCTCTGCCCCATGCTCCCCAGGGCCAAAGCCCCCATCTGCGCCTGTTTATGCTACAAAGATCAACAAATCATTCCAGTCGGGGCTCCAGCCCTGGTATGCACGATGCTAGTGGGGGAGTCAACTCAGCAGGCCCTCAAAAGCAGCTGATTCGTGCAGCATCAGAAGGAGGCAAAACAAAAACAAAAACAAAGCATAGGACGGATGCCCATATAGATCCCATGTCACGTTCCCTACAAAGCATGGCTTTGCTCTCTGGCTGCAGCCACAGTGGCTGCCTCCCTGATTCTGGAAGTTGTCCTGTGTGCGCCACCCCCACACATCCTACTGGCTCATTCGCTTCATTCACATCTTTGGTTACATGATGCTGGCTCTGACACCTTTCCAAAATAAGCTCCCCTGTCATTCTGCACTCTGTCACGCTGCTTTTTTCTTTTCTTTTTCTTTTTTTCATTTCTACATAGCCGTAATGATCTATTGACTTAAAATTATATATTGGGGTTTCATTTATTTATTGTAGCTCTCACTAGGATGTGATTTCTCACTCAGACAGGGATTTGTGTCTGCTTTTTTTTTCACAGCTGCACTCCCTTCCCTGAGGCCTAGCACAGAGGCTGGCATGAAGTTAGTACTCAGGAAATATTTGATGAATGAATGTCTGCAGTGGAATACTATATAGCTGCTAAGATGGGGGTGGGGCTGAGTTCATGTAGAACCATCACCAAGATGCAGTCCTGAGCAGAAAGAGAAAAGTGCAGGCTGTATAGCAGGAGAGTGAGTCAGAATTAGTCATGTGTCGCTCAACGATGGGGACACAGTCTGAGAAATGCATCGTTAGGCGATTTTGTCCCAGTGAGAACATCATAGGCTGTAAACAAACTAAGACAGCTACCATGTCACTAGGCGATCGGATCTTATGAGACTGCTATCCTATAGACAGTCCATGGTGGCCCGGAATGTCACTCCGTATGACTCTACCTGGAGGGCTTGTTAAAACCCAAGTTGCTGAGTCCTAATTCCTCAGCTTCTGATCCCAGTCTGGAGTCAGGCCCAGGAATTTGCATTTCTAACAGCTTCCATGTGATGGGCTTCCGGTCAGGGGGCCCACATTCTGCAAAACCCTGGCATGATCTCTGGACCTCACCCAAGAAACTGAAATTTGTGAAAAGCAAAGCTTTCACAAAAGCTCTTCCTCGGTATGTAAACTGTTTCTGTGAGTAGATGCATCTGAAGAAGTCTGGAAGGATTCAAGCTGAGGTGACAACAGTACTGACCTCAGGAGACAGCTAAATTTAGGGGGTCGAGGGGGGGATAAGGGGCCTGAATGGTGGAATGAAGTGTTGAAGGAGGCACGGCTTGGCACCAAATAGCCACTGTTCAAATTGAGCTCTGCTGCTGCCCAGCTGTTAGATCTCAGGTGGGTAACTTCCCCTTTGCGGACCTCGGTTTCCTCATCTGTAACATGGGCATCATTCCGCTCAGTCTTGTGTAGGATTGTCGGAAGGAGTGAGTGAGTTAAAAGAGCAGTTCCTTTTAAGCACTCAATAAATGCTAGCTTGCATCATTACATGAAAGCTATGGGTTTCTTATGAGGAATAACTTAATATATTGCTTGCAGAATTAAAAATAAATGGATCAATATTTTGATAAATTTAGCTGGCCTCATCTCATTTCTTCCATACCAGGGACGAGCAGGAGTTGGGGAACAGGCTGGGGTTTAGGCCTCCTCTAATGTCCCCTCCAGTCTGCACCCCCATTCTGTGAGGCTGACCTCATTCCTTCCAGCTGCAAGAGGGTGAATGTTTAAAAGCCCTGAGGTCTCAGGCCTGCACCCTGCCCCCTGCCTAAAGTGCTCCGATCCTTTTTTGGCACGCCCTTCTACAAGCAGGCCAGCCGGTTCAGGCATGTTCCACCAGAGCGTCCTTAGAGCTCCAGGAGACCCCTCGGCCCAATCTTCCCCATGCCTTTGCGTCTCTCCTTCTACTCCCATAGCCAGTGTCCAATGTCTTCTTGTCTCTGTCTGGAAGTCCTCCTGGAAGTCTAACTTAAGTCCTCCTCGCCAGCAGGGACTTTTTTCCTTCCTGAGAGCAAGCAGGACCCAGGGAGCCCCAACTCCACCCCTAGGATTCATGACTCTCTTTTCTGCAGTACCCCTCCTCTTCCCTGGCATCCTCAACAGTCCTATGAGCAAGTCCCCAAGTCTAGCTTCAGTCTTTCTTGCTTCGAAGGGAGTGTATTCCTGGGTCAGGGCAGGGGAGTACGGGGTAAGTGTCAAAAGATTGGGGTGCAGGGAATCCGAGGAGGCCCCACCCCCTCTTCAGAAGGACCCAGGAGCCCCCCACACAAGAGGCGTTTATATTTAGCGCTCCTCTGCTCCTCCCTCGCTGCTGCTGTCTCCCTCCCGCTCCGCCCGCCACCGCCTCTTCCCTGATGCTGGGTCGAGGTTTGCCTGGTGACAGTGGGGGACAGACAGGCCTCTCCACCACCACCCCATGCCAGCCGCAGGGGCTGAGGGCAGGGGGAAGGGGTCCGGGGGTGGGGGAGGGGGGGGAGGGAGGCCGAGAACAGAGGACACCGCTAGTCCACCTCGTGCCTGGGACCTCTCTTTGCGGGGCGGAGGCGCCTTCCGAAGCCCAGGAGGCTCGGGGCTGGCGGGGAGCTGGTGAAGGCCCCCCCAAGCCGCCTCTAACTTCGGGAGGAGGTGCGGCCTCCCACAGCTGTTTCTGCTTGCCAGAAGAATGTGCAGGGTCCCGCTCTGGTGCGGCCGGGGGAGGGGCCGCCGTCTGGCCACGCGCCCCCTCCCCACTTCCCATCTGGGGAGGGGGCAATCGAGGTCAGCGGCGGCGGCGACAGCCCCTTCCCCACCCCGCCCCGCCCCCCCTGCCTGCAACCTCGGCTCAGGTTTCCCCAAATGGGAAGCCGTGACCACACACAGGCTTGGGGACGGCGGCATCTGCAGGGGGAGCCGGGGGCTGCGGGCTGGAGGGGGAGGGGAAGACGGAGGCCGAGACGGGAAGCCGGGGAAACGGAGGCAGGGGCAGGCCGGAGAGGAGCGGCGGGGAGAAAGTCACAGAGAGGCCGCGGGAGAGAGAGGAAACCCAGCAAGGGGTCTTGAGGCCACACGGAGGAACAGGGGGGCCGGTGCTCCTGTAGGGAGACCTCTGCCCATCTTCCACCATGACGGAGCCCAGAAGTCACGTCACCTTGGGTAACGGAGGGCTGCGACCAGGTGGCAAACAGCGGAAGTGTCACCCGGCCGGCCAGAGGCCGACGGGGTCCTCAGAGACCGAGAGCTTCTTACAGCGGGGCGCCCTCCCTCCTGAGGCCCTGAATCCCCTCCCCCCTCCCCGCCCCCTCCGGGGATCTCAAAGCACACGGGGACTTGGCGAAGATGGAACCCTGGTAAGCGGGGAGGAGAGGGGGGCAGAGAGGAGCAGGTTTGGACCCGGGCTGTGTGACCTCGGGTGAGTGCCTTACTCTCTCTGAGTCTCAGTTTCTTTCTCTGTAAAATGGGCGCGAGCTCCCACGCTGCAAGAAGCCAGCACGGGCAAAGTGCTCGGACCCGGGCCTGACACATGCCTGGCGCCCAGAGGGATCTTCCTTGGGAAAGGGGAGTAGGAGACAAGGCCCCTAGATCCCCCGAGGCCCCGTTGGAGGCTGTGCAGCACCCCTCCCCCGACCTGGGGGCGGGGAGGCCAGGTCCCGCCCGCCGCTCGGACTCCGGGATCTCCAGCCCTACCCCCTGTCTGAGCATCCTCCGGAGACAGACAGACAGACAGACAGACACACGGACAGAGGGGGAGAGGCGGACGGACAGAGGCCCCTCACCAGCTGCTCCTCCAGGGCCGCTGCGGCCCGGCGCGCCGCCGCAGCATCTTCGTCCTCGTCCGCGTCCTCCTCGTCCTCGGCCTCGGCGCCCCCCATCCCGGGCTGGGCCAGCCGCAGCGCCTGCTGCACGCGGTACTCCTGCCTCTCGCGGAGCCAATGCAACTCGCAGAGCCCGGCCAGGCTGCCCTCCAGCCAGCCCCGCAGCCGGCCCCGCTCGGGGCTCACCGGGAAGGAGAAGGCCCGGATCATGGCTGCGGCCCCCCGCCCCAGCCCGGCCGGGCCCCACGGCCACCCCTCTACCGGTCCCACCTCCCCGCCCCAGCAGCCCGCCCGCCCGCTGGCCGGGCTGTCACCGTCTCATCTGCATAGGCGCCCGCCCATTGGGCCGCCCACCCGCGCCTTATCTGCATGGACACGCCCCCAGCGGCACAGCAACTGCCGCCTATTGGCCGGCGTCTTGCCTTACGAAGATGCTCGGCCGCGCACCCGCGCCGCCCGGCATGACGCATGCTCGTAGCTACCTACTCACTCCGCTCCGTAGCGGCCTCGCCACGCCCCTCCCAGTGCGCCGGCCCGGTGGCCCTCGCCACGCCCCCCCCAAGCATCACAATGAAACAAGTCCGCCTTTGCTCCAATGTCATTGGTCCGTGCCTCCCCGGCTCGGCCGTTGGTCCCGCCCTCTTGCGGGAGAGGCCTGGCTACCATTGGACTGTCCAGCGAGGCGGGGGAGATGGTCTATAAATAGAGAATGGGTCCGCGTGACAGCTTGGCAGCTGCTCCTGCCTCCCAACCCTAACTTTCGGCTTCTGAGGCTGCGCAAGGGCAGGAAAGGGTTAGTGGGTTGAACCCTCATTTCGCCTTCTCTTCCAGGAAGCTTTCCCAGACACTCTGGAAGACATCCTCGGGTAAAAATATTCTTCTAAGCGGGGCCGGCTCCACTGGAGTGGAACTTGCTTAGAAGGACACCCGTGCTTTGTTTAACGTTCTACCATCGGGGCTGGGGGTTTAGCGCACTCCGTTGGTAGAGCGCTTGCTTAGCATGCGTGCTCTGGGTTTGATCCCCAGCTACCCCCCCCCCCCAAATTCTGCTATTGCTACCTTGGAATTCTTGGTTTTTGACCAAGGTATCGTTCATTTTCATTCTACACTGGGCCAGGAAATTATGTAGTCAATCTTGCTTCTAAGAGTCTAAGACGATGTTTTGAAGATTCTATGATTTGACCCAGACTGGAATTTAGCTCAGTTGGTAGAGCGCCGCTCTACAGTCTCTGAGGTCCTGAGTTCGACTCCCAGCACCGCAAAAATGGGAGAAGGATGTGGCAATCCACTCCCAAGGCAATCCCAAAACAGTCAGCCATTGAAAACTCTATGAGGGCCGCTATTCGACAGCACATAACAACAACATGATTTGAGCAGAACAAGATCTGTTGTTGTTTTTAGGTGCCGTCGAGTCGGTATCCGACTCATAGCGACCCTTTGTACAACAGGGGAAACACTATTGTCAGTGCTTCTCTGCTGTTCATAGGGTTTTCAATGGCAGATTAATTTTTGGGAGGGGGTTGCCAGGTCCTTCTCCCAAGCCCACAGCTTCTGGTGTTCCCAGGCGGTCTCCCATCCAGGTACTAACCAGGCCCGACCCTGCTTAGCTTCCGAGATCTGACGGGATCGGATGCCACAAGGCTACGGCTGCAGGCTGAACAAGATCTAGGCGTCTTTTGTCACCCAGGTGCAGTATGGCTAGTGCTCTACCAGCCTGCAATTCCAGGGGCCTTTGTTCTACGTTCTAAGAGGCTTTGTTCTCAGCCTTCTAAGATGCTCTGTTCTCAATGTTCTGTGGTCCTAAGTGTCCAAGCCCGACACTGGTTTCCGAAGCTCCCTCCTGCCAACCCATGCTCAGCAAGCGGGGCTAGCGCTCCTCCAGGCGGCCACCGTGTGTCATTACGCCAAGTGTGCCTCCCTACAAGCTTCATGATCCGAGAATCGGATCATGATCCGATTCTCACAACCGTTTCTCAGACAGACCTTGACTCCTTAACAGCCAGGGCCCAGAAGGTCATAGGAGAACTTCTTTTAGGACTCTCCCGTGCGCGGGGCGACGTTCTGGAGGTGAGGTGGAGAAGCGGTGGTAATTAATTGAGAGCACCGGCTCTGTCACTTTCCAGCTGGGTGACCTTGGGAAACATACTGAACCTCCCTGTTGTCTTATTTACTTCATCTGAAGATTAAATATTTGTCAGGTTCTTGCAGCAGGGTCTTCTGCTTATAAAGAGCCGCAGAAGCTTTTGGTAAATACATAAAACAATAAGCTACTGAGTCCCAAGGAGAAAAATGAATTAAACTTTAGTAGAAACAAACTTTATTCGGTGTTCCTCCTGTTCAAGACAGACTTAAGGTTGTGGCACACCCCTGTAATTCCAAACTAGGAGGCAGAGGCAGGAGGATGCAATATTTGTTTGTTCATTTATTTATTTATTTTTGTGCTGGGGATCAAACCCAGAACATTGAGTAGGCAAAGCACACTATCACTGAGTTACATCCCCAGCCATATATATTGTTATTGTTAGGTGCTGTCAAGTCGATGTCCAACTCAGCGACTCCTTAGGTATAACAGGCAAAACAGTATTGTTATTGCTTCTCTGCTATTTGTAGACTTTTCAGTGGTAGATTGTTTTTTGGGAGTGGGTTGCTGGGTCCTTTTCCCAAGCCTTCAGTACCTGTGGTATTCCCAGGCAGTCTCCCATCCAAGTACTAACCAGGCCCAACTCTGCTTAGCTTCTGAGATCTGATACCACACTGGTACAGCTGCAGGTAGCCGTGTGTGTGTGTGTGTGTGTGTGTGTGTGTGTGTGTGTGTGTATGTATGTGTATATATATATATATATTTTTTTCTTTTTTGCAGTATTTGAGGGTTGAACCCAGGACCTGGCATATGCCAGGCAAGTGCTCTCCCACTGAGCTGCACCCCCAACCCCTTTTTTAATTTTATATTTTGAGAAAGGTCTCACTAAGTTTTGAGTGCTGCCTTGGCCTCAAACTTGCCATCCTCCTGTCTCACCCTCCCAAGTCACTGGGATTACCGGTGTGTAATGCGGTACCAGGCTCTATATTTGGTTTTAATGGACAAAGAGTAATTGTGTGTATTTCTGGAGTGCCATGGGCTATTTTGATCTATGTGTACATTGTAAAAGGATTAAACAGGCTAGCATATCTACTACCCCACCCACTTGTCATTTTGTACGTAATGAGAACCTTGAAAATCTAATATTTTAATGATGCTGGAATATACAAGACTTTATTATTCACTCTGGTGACTGTGCAGGCTGAACTTAGTAGAACATTGCAGCTTATTCCTCCCGCCTAACTGAAACTTTGTACCCTTTGATCAACACCTCTCCTTTCTCCATCTGTCTCCATTCCTCCACCCCCCAAGTATCCCCTTTGAGTGGAAGGGTTCCGGAAGAGGCTTGAACTCAGAGGGGCCTGTTCCTCTCAGAAATCTCCCTGTGCGCTTGTGTGTGTGGCACTGGGGTCGGAACCCAGGGCCTCAGCCAGGCTAGGCAGAAGCTGCACCCCTTAGCTGCACCCCAGCCTTTATTTCTGCACATTTAAGGTTAGAGCCATCTACCTGTCATACGCAGGCTCCGCAGGGCTGAGACAAGGAAGGGTAAGAATCTAGATGATGGTATGGCACTCCTGAGACGCTGTCCCTGGTGTGGGAGGGGAAGGAGAGTGGCTGGGCTCAGGTTTGGGTGGCCATGAATCACCATGGGGAAGGAAGATGGCGAAAGGCAGAGAATTTCAACAGAGGTGAGCCAAGCTCAGAGAGCAGCCCGGATGGATTCTGCGAGCAGCAGAGGGCAAGACACTCCTCGAAGCACAAAGAGATTCGAGAGGGTGAGCTGAAAATAACATCAGGGGCAGCTGCGCCATGTTTCACGGCAGCTCACGAGCGACGATGGCAGGCCTGACCCCTGGGAGCTGACTGCGGGTGGGTCTGAAGAATCCCACCAGTCTCTGGATTTCATTAGGCTTGGGGGCAAGAACCCCTTGGCCTGCTGTTGCTCAGATACAACCAGGGCAAGGGTAAAGCAAAGCTTGTTGTCTCCGTCAGGTGTCATTGAGGTGGGTCCAACTCATAGTGACCCTCATAGGGTTTACATGGCTGATTGCTTTCAGGATTGCTTTGGGAGTGGATGGCCACGTCCTTCTCCTATTTTTTCGGTGCTGAGGATCTACCTGGGTCCTCTGAGAGTGCCCAGCAGCGCTCCACCTACTGAGCTAAACCCCAGGCAGCCCCAATTCCTCCAAGGGTAGGAAAGGAGAAAGGAGGTTTGGGAGACTCAAATGAGGAGAGAGACAGTGTGTCCAAATGTAAGGTCCAGGGTAGCGTCCTTAGATCACGTGGAGGAGGGACAATAGCTGCTGTCGTTGGTAGGTGCTGTCAAGTCAGTCCCACTCATAGTGACCCTCAGAGGGTTTTTGATGGCTGATTGTTTCGGGATGGGGCTGCGAGGTCCTTCTCCTATTTTTTGTGGTGCTGGGGATCGAACCTCGGTCTTCAGAGAGTGCCAGGCAAGCACTCTGCCCACTGAGCTAAACTCCAGCTGAGAGATCTGAAATCCCAGCTCCGCAATGTCCAGACAGGCCCACTCTGAATTCTCTTCCTAAGGCTGATTCCAAGCACTGCAAAAACAGCGGCTGCAAACTGGGTTCCTGCTCCAGCACCCCCAACAAACAATATAAAAACCGGCTTAAAACTGTCACAGTGGGTCGGGCGCAGTGGTGCACGCCTGTAATCCCAGTGGCTTGGGAGGCGGAGGCGGGAGGATCCCAAGTTCGAGACCAGAGGTAGTCTGAGTAACTAATTGAGACCCTGTCTCAAAAAGTAAAAAAAAAAAAAAAAAAAAAAAAAAAATAGGCTGGGGGCGCAGCTCAGTGGTCCAGCACTTGCAAAAGCATGCAGGCATGAGGCCCTGGGTTCAACCCCCAGTGCCACAAAACAAACAAACAAACAAAAAAAGAAAACCTGTCACAGTGCTGAATGTGGTGGTGCTCGCCTGGAATGCCAGCCCATAGGAGGCTGAGGCAGGAAGACAAGTTCAAGGACAGCCTAGGTGTTGGGGTTTTAGCTCTAGCCCGGCTAAGATTAGGGCCAAACCCTCAACATAACAAATGGCCGGTGTCGTGAAAGAAGGACCTCGGGAGACCTTGTGATGGTAAGAAAAAGGTAGATAAGGTTTATTAGGGTGCTCCCCTGGTGGAGAGCAAGGAGCAAGCAGCCCCTATAGAGCAGAGCTCTATACCCTTTAAGTGCTGGCTCTAGGCCTGCAGCATGGAATGCTGCAGGCTAAGTGCTGGTACAGCTCAGCCTTAAAGGCACAGCCACAGCCACAGGTGTTCCGTGGAGGTCTGATGGTCTTGACTCTTGCGGCTTGCCTTCTTTACCTCCCTCCTTCCCAAGGATGGGAGGAATTGGGAGGGTTTTCGTGGCTTTCTAGAATCTTTCGGCTCTTTGGGGCCCCTGGGCTTGATCCCGCCGGCTTGCTAGGAGGTCTTGCTGGAGTAGGGAGCATGGGTCCAAGTGATGCGGTTCAGGTAGCAGTTGAAGGACGGTCAGAGAGGTGAGTATCAGTGGGTAAAGATGGGGTCCAGGAGCCCTACTTTTATAGGGTCCTGGAGGGGTCACATGGTGGGATTCAGCCGATCAGAGCACACACCTGACAGGTACAGCGGGTAAACTGACATACCTGCCAGGTGGGGACAGTTATTACCTGAAAATGCTGAGGGGAGCCAATCAAAATTAGGGTGGTTAAGGCAGGTCAGGCTGGCCAGGGGCCATCTTCGCTCACTCGATGGGAGGCGCTGGTGTGAGTGAGTGAGGTGAGCCCTGGGGTCCACTGGGGGTCAGCCCCTCAGGCTGGTATGAGGGACCCTAGCTGAGAAATATAATTTTCAAAAATCCCCAACACCTGGGCTACACAACGAACGAGTTCCTGTCTCAAAAAAACTCCAGTTTTTGAGGCTGGGAGTCAGAAGGGTCTTGGGATCCTCCCTCACCTGCCCCTGGCCTCTGGAGCCTTGCTGGCATTGGTCAGCTTGCGGCTGCAGGACTCCAGCCTTTGGCTGCACCGTGTGGCCGCCCCCCCGCACGGTGCGTTCCCATGGCCACCTTCTTACCAGGACACCAGTCATACTGGATCAGGAGCCCAGGCTACTCCAGCATGACCTCAACTAATCACTCATCCATCTGCAATGACCCTATTTCCAAACAAGGTCACATTGTGAAGAACTGGGGGATAGGACTTCCACATATCCTTTTTAAAGGGGGACACATGTAATCCAGGACAGGCCCAGAATCTGTGGCCACCTTGTGTCCTTTAATTAATTTATTTGCCATATTGGGGGTTAAGCCCAAGACCTCGCACACAGTAGGCAAGTGCTCTACCACAGAATTGCACCATCAGTCCCTTTTTTATTTTTTAAATTGTGACAGGGTCTCACTAAGTTACCCAGACTGCCTCTGGCCTTGAATTTAGATCCTCCTGCCTCAGCCTCCCAAATTGCTGGGATTACACGCATGCACCACTGCACCTGGCCAGCCTTTGTTTTTTCAAGATAGTACTGGGAATTAAACCCAGAGCACCTGGCTAGCATTTCTTTTTTTCCAGACAGTGCAGGGAATTGAAGCTAGAGCCTCAAGCATGGTAGGTACCTTGTGTCCTTTATGAGCAAGGGCCTGGGGCAGGATGGAGTGTCGTGAATGAGCTGAAGTGGCCTGAGCCATTAAGGACAGCATCCACATACAGATGAGCAGAATTGCAAGGGAAAATCAAATCTCTCCCAATTGCAATTCAGGGTTGGAGAAAAGTTACATAATGGTTTCAACAAACCGTTGAGGCTTTGCTGTCTATTTACTGCTGTCTTTCCAGCAGAAAACAAAGAGGCTGAGAACCACTGGGAAAGAGAGGTGTGTGGAAGATAGCCAGGGAGGCATTCACACAGGACAGTGGAGAGGCCAGGACGGACTTTGGATTGGGGACCAGCAGGGACCTGGATTTGTCTACAGGTCTCAGACTAGCTTGCACCTTTTACTATTGGAGCGTGGCAGGGCTGGAAATGGGCGTTAGGAAGCTCTGAATGATAGGCTGGAGGTCTCAGTGGGCTTCTGTGTTGGACAATACTAAGGCAGGCTCTAGAGGGGCACGAAAGGATCCATTTCTACCATTAGAGGCTTGGTCTCCCAGATGCATGCTTTCTTGAGTTGAGGGCCCAAAGAGAATCAGGGCAGCAGAGGTGGAATACATGGGTCTGGGGGAGAAGCTGATGGTTCTGGGAGCAGGTGGGGGAGTGAGAAAGGTTACTGCGGGGCTGGGGGCATAGCTCAGTGGTCCAGTACTTGCAGGGCATGCAAGCGTGAGGCCCTGGGTTCAACCCCCAGTACCACAAAAAAAAAAAAAAAAAAAAAAAAAAGGGAAGGTTACTGGGCAAAAGTGGATGGGACCAGAGTTAGAAACTGAGAGATAGGAAACATTAACCTTCTAGACTGATAGAATATCCCTTCCAAAAAGACTTTGTAGGGTCGTTTGAATAAGACACGGGTGGGTAGAAAGGAGGCCCAGTGAGGCTGTGAGTGGCTTAGTAGACAAGCAAGAACCAGGTGACACATTGTGGACTCATCTCAACCATCCTGTGCTGAGGTGGGGGCCTGTGAGATATGGAGAGTGGGGCCCCGTGTCTGCTAACACCATGGCAGAAGGCTGGGCACCATGGCACGCCCCTGGAATCCCAGCACTGGGGAGGCTGAGGTAGGAGGATTTTGAGTTTGAATCTAGCCTGGTCTACAGAGTGAGAGCTTGTCTCAGAACACCAAAGTCAATCGATTGATCAATCAAAGCCTGGCAGGATGCCCATGGGGTCATTTCCCTCAGTGGTTTGAGGGGTACTTGTGGACACAGGAGAAAATCTGCTGGGTCACTAGGGAGACTGAGTCTTTGACTTTTTTTTTTTTTTTCTTGTGTTTGAACAAGACTAGGCAAGGGCTGCATGCTGGGGAAACGTGTCAGTGCTTCTTTGCTATTCATAGGGTTTTTCGATGGCTGATTGTGTTTTGGGAGTGGGTTGCCGGGTCCTTCTCCCACGCCTACAGCACCTGGTGTTCCCAGGCGGTCTCCCATCCAAGGACTAACCAGGCCTGACACTGCTCAGCTTCTGAGATCTGACGCCACAGAGGCTGCAGGCACCTGTGAACTACAGACAAACAACTCAGTGCAGTGCGGCCAGAGACCAAGGCTGCGGGCCAAAGACCAGTCCATTTTAATCGTTAGACACAGAGGGCCACGGCGACACTCTCCCATGATCCCAGCCCCCTACATATGTCCATTAAATCTGGGCTTCAAGGTCATTCAGAACAGTTCCTTGCTGGGATGGTGGGAAGGGGCTGTCCCCAAGGGCCTCAGAGGACGCTGATGCGCTCGGCCAGCCCCTGCATCTCGTGGTCCTGGGGCAGAGCAGCGCCACCAAGATCCCGATGGGTGGGCAGCCCCAGGCAGGGCAGCGGGTGCTCTGCCACGAACTGCTCCCAGCGCAAGTCATCGCTCTCGTGCGTGATGTACCGCTCGCCCATCTTCCCCTCCAGCTCTCTGAGGTCCAGCCACGTCTGGTATTCCTGGGCCCAGAAGAAGGGGGTTAGCTTGAGGGCTACACCAGGAGCACCCAACAGAGACCAGAGCAATACCAAGAAGCTCTGCTCTGCCCCTACCCGCTCGCTACCAAAGATGAAGCCACACCGTTGACAACCCACCCAGCCAATAGCAATGTAGCTCCGCCCTCTTCTGCAGCCCAGCCAATAGGAGGCGCAGCCACATTCCCTCACCAAAGATGAAGCCGCACCCTTCACAACCCACCCAGCCAATAGCAACGTAGCTCCGCCCTCTTCTACAGCCCAGCCAATGGGAGGCATAGCCACATGCCCTCACCAAGGGAAATCCATCTCTCCTTGCTGGGCCAATAGAAGACGTAGCCCCACCCCTTTCTGCAGCCCAGCCGGCCCCGCCCCTTCCAGCACCTGTAACCAGGGGTGGCTGAGAGACTTGTCCACGCTGTAGCGCTTGCGCATCTTCACCTGCAGCAGGTTGTTGATGAGGTCGATCGCTGCATGGGAAGGAGAGACAGTTGAAGCCCCATGGGATGAGGAGAAGCCTCTCTTCCCACGGGCCACCCCAGCCTTCAGGGCACACCTTCTGCCCTGGCCCAGGTGGCTCAGAAGTCCCACCTGCGCCTGTCATTTGCCTACCAATGTCCTCTTTAACCAATTTGCCTCCTCTACATGGGCGCACTGGTTTCTGTAATTCTTCACCAATTCCGTACCTCAGTTTCCACATTCCTGTCACCTTTACAATTTTTTTTAATCGCACATAGATACATAGAAGGACACCTGCAGTATGTTTCATTTAACATTTTTCTTTAAGCCATTTACATCCAAGACCTACTGTTAAGTGGACCAAGGAAGGTGAGGAACAGCATGTTTAGCATGCTGCCTTCCATGTAAAGGGAGAAATAAAAGAATATACAAAGATGGTATACAGAATATATACAATATTATATAAAGAATAGAATATATAATGTCTCTGGGGAAAAAAACAAGAGACTCTTGACAGCATTGCCTTTGGGAAGAATGGCAGACAAAAGAGTGAAAGAATTTCCCCTGCAGAGCCTTTTGCATATTTAAAAATGTGAACTGGGCTGGGTGGGGTGGCCCACGCCTGTGATCCCAGCAACTGGGTAGGCTGAGGCAGGAGGATGGTGAGTTT
>VMDO01003224.1:136507-148214 GCA_007922755.1 Pedetes capensis
AAAAAAAAAAAAAAAAGAAAAAAAAAAAAAAAGAAGAAGAAGTAAAAGAAGAAAATGTGAACTGGGAGCTGGGCAACATGGCATGTACTTGCGATCCTAGTCACACAGGCAGATTTCTTGAGCCCAGGATTTAAAGACTATCCTGGCCAACACAGTGAGACTATGTCTCAAAAAAATTAAATTAAAAATAAGTAATAAAATAAGGGAGTGCACTGGGGCTGGGGTGTTAGCTCAGTGGTAGAGCGGTATGCTCCAAACTCTGGCTTGATCCCCAGGATTGCAAAAACAAGGCATCTGTCATGAGTCCCAGACAGTAAAAAATAAAACACAAAATGAAATCAATAAAAATGTGAACCATGTGATTTTTGTAATGCTTTGCAAGCGCTGGACCACTGAGCTGCACCCTCAGCCTTTTTTTTTTTTTTTCTTTCTTTCTTTTTCTTTTTTTTTCTTTTTTGAGAAGGTCTCACTAAGTTATGCAGACTGCCCCTGGTCTCGAACTTGCGATCCTCCTGCCTCCGCCTCCCAAGCTGCTGGCATTACAGGCATGCGCCACCACATCTGGCTTCCATGTGATTATTTAGCCTATGTTTTTTAGAGAAAAAAAAAATCCACACAATTTCCTAAATCCAATTTTTAAAAATTCACCTTTTGATGTAAAACATATTTTCTTTTCTTTTTCTTTTTTTCAATTTGTTTGATAATTTTTTTGAGGTTCTGGGGATGGACCCCAGGGCCTTGCACATGCTAGGCAAGCACTCCAGCACTGAGCTACATCCCCAGCCCAAATACACTGAATTCAAATAGAAATTTTCCATCACCTTGGTCAGGTGATCTAATGATCACTTCTTGTTGTTAGGTGCCGTTGAGTCAGGTCTGACCCATAGTGACCCTATATACAGCAGAATGAAACACTCTGTGACATTGTGCCATGCCCGGCACTATGTCAGTGCTTCTCTGCTATTCATAGGGGTTTCAATGGCTGATTATTTCAAGAGTGGGCTGCTACGTCCTTCTCCTATTTTTGTGGTGCTGAGGATTGAACCCAGGGCCTCAGAGAGTAGCAGAGTAGCACTCTACCAACTGAGCTAAACCCCAGCCCCAATGATCACTTACCATATCCACAAAAGAAAAATGAAAATAAAACCATGACATCACGTGGTAGTTGGTCATGTTCCCTACAGCAGGCTCAGAAACCAAGGCCCATTTAGGTAACTGAGTGGCAGATGCTCGAGAGTGGCAGCGCTCCCCTGAGGCGCTTTCCTTGGTGAGAAGCCTTGAAGAACAAGGCTCCCCTGTGTGAGTCCACAGGAGCACAGTTACCCCTCGACATCTGCAGGGGATTGGCTTACAGGAAGCCCCCAACAGACACTAAAACCCACAGATGCTCAAGTCCCTCGTAGCAAATGGCAGAGTATTTGCACCTAGCCGATGGACATCCTCCTGCACACTTTCATCTCTGTGGGACTTATAATAACTTGTTGTTAGGTGCCGTCTAGTCGTGTCCGACTCATAACGACCCTCGTAGGGTTTTCAATGGCTTATTTCTCGGGATCGCCTTGGGAGGCAACTGCCTTGGGAAGGATTGCCACACCCTTCTCTCATTTATAATAACTAACACAATGTAAGTGCTATGTAAATAACTGCCACACTATATATATTTTTCTTTTTTTGTGGTACGGGGCGGGGTGACCCCAGACCCTCATGCTTGCATGCTTTGCGAGTGCTATACCACTGAGCTGCACCCACAGCCCCCCCCCTTTTTTTTTTACTTTTTATTTTGAGACAGTCTCGCTAAATTGCACCTCTGGTCTCAAACTCGCGATCCACCTGGTTCTGCCTCCCGAGTCGCTGGGATGACAGGCATGAGCCACTGTGCCCAGCTTGTCACACTGTATTGTCTAGGAATAATGCCAAGGGGGGAAGAAAAAAAGCCTGGAAATGTTCAGTGCAGATGCAACTTTTCCCCTAAATGTTTTCCATTGGCGGTTGCTTGCACCCACAAAGGCAGAACCCTCCAATATAGAGGGCTGACGGTATAGGCCTTGGAGTACAATAGCACCTCTTCTAGTCCTCACACAGGCTCCTCACACACATCCACCTGCACGGAAATTGACTTATACACACTCAGTGCACTTCTACTGAACAATTATCATCATTAATACCATTTGGCGGTGTTGGGGATCAAACGCCGATCCTCAGTGCATGCTAAGCGAGTGCTCTACCAACTGAGCTACCAACCAACCCCCTGAGCTCTACCAACCCCCAGCCCCATCCCGAGCAACTTGTGAGTCCTGGAAGGGAATCCTAGGACCCCTCATAATACTCCAGGACCCAGGCCACCAAGTTCCCATTGCCTAGTGCTTCTCTCTTAGGCCCTCCCACCATGTTTCTTGGACTCACTAAGTGCTCCTGCTCCATGAGGCTCCACCCCCTGCCCCTTCCCCTCTTCACAGACCACTCAATGAGCAGCCCCCTTTGTTGACCTCATCATACTACTCCCAGAACCTAGGGCAACTGGTGCCAGGCACATAGTAGGCTCTCAACACGTACCTATTGAATACTTTCTTATCAATAAATAAAACTGACCGTGACCTTAACCTCCCTCCCATTCTCCATCCATCCTGAGCCCCAAGCTCCAGGTCCCTTCCCTGGCTCTCCTTAGGGCTTCCTGACACCCTGCATGTTAGCCCCGCCCCTGGTCCTCATCCTCTAAGAGTCCCACCCCACACTCAGCCTCGAAGCCCAAGACCTTGGGACGTAATCTTCCCAGGCTCGTCCGCAGGATGACAAGGCTCAAGTCATGAGACCCACAGCCCCTCTCTGGCCACAATGCCAAAGCCTAAGATGCGGAATCTCAATGTCCACCTCAGGCCTGGCTCCCCTCTCCTCTGACCTCCACCAGCTTTCGGAGTCCAGGCCTCAGGATTTCCTGGACCTCTTCAGAAACTCTCCGTGGCCACGCCTCTGGGCTGGTTCCCTCCATCACTGGAGTCCTGGCCAAGTGCTCCTGGCCCACCTCCACTCCAATCAAGGCCCCAGGCTCCAGCCACTGCCTCAGGAGGACCTGCTGCTTCCCTGGGCCAGCCCGGCCCAGCGGCTTCCTCAGGTCTCGTCGCTCTCCAGTTCTATGCTGTTGTTGTTGTTGTTAGGTACCATCGAGTCATTTCCGACTCATAGTGACCCTTATAGGGTTTTCAATGGCTGATTATTTCGGGATTGCCTCGGGAGTGGATTGCCACATCCTTTTCCCATTCAGTTCTGGTTAAATCTCAGCCACCAAGGCTCCAAACCTCAGCATTTTTCTTGCTTTCTTTCCTCCCCCTGTACCAGGAGGGTTGAATCCAGGGTCTTGCACATACTTTGCAAGCTCTCTACCATCTTCTGTTTATTTATTTATTTATTTATTTATTTAGTGGTACTGCGGTTGAACCCAGGACCTCGCGCTTGCATACTCTGCAAGTGCTGGACCACTGAGCTGCACCCCCAGCCCACATTTTTTACTTTTTGAGACAGGGTCTTGCTAAATTACGCAGGCTGCTTCTGGTCTCGAACTTGTGATCCTCCTGCCTTTGCCTCCCGCGCCGCTGGGATTACAGGCGTGTGACACTGCGCCCGGCTATTTTTTTTTTTTTAATTTTGAAAGATGGTGTCGCTAAAATATATAAACTGCCTGTTGCTGGGATTACAGCCGTGCGCCACGGTGTGGGAGCATTTCCGTGGTACTATGTCTCCAACCACGTGACCTAGTCTAATCCTTAGTCTCTGCCCACCATGTATAGGAACGCCCTCCTGTGGCCTCGCCCTGCCACTAGGCCCCACCCACCAGTAGGAGGGTCCACGCCTGTGGCCACACATAACCTTACAGCCCCGCCCAGCCACTCCGCCCTCTCATGCCCCGCCCCAAACACGCTCCGCCCTCTCAGACCCCAGCCCCTGCCCGCCCCCAGCCACTCACCTCCGGAGGAGATGAGGCTCCAGGGGGCCGCGGGGTACATGAAGGCGGCGTTCTGGATCTGGTCCTTGATGTCCTCGTCCTCGTTGAAGGGGAACGTTCCGCTGAGGCTGACGTACATGATCACGCCCACCGACCACATGTCCAGCGAGCGGTTGTAGCCCTGGTTGAGCAGAACCTCGGGGGCCAGGTAGGCGGGCGTGCCCACCACCGAGCGCCGGAACGACTTCTCCCCGATGATGCGGGCGAAGCCGAAGTCGCACAGCTTCACCTGTGGAGGTGGGAGACGGACGGTCGGAGGGGGGGAGTTTTACCCCGTACCCCACGATCACCCCAGCAAAAGGATCCCAGAGACAGTGGAATGCGGAAGACCCGGGGAGAGACGGGAGGCTAGAGCCAATCCTGGCTGCCCAGCTCACGCGCTGGGCAACCTCGGGCCCTGACGTCCCCTCCCTGGGCCTCATTTTCTCGTCTTGACCAGGAAGAGGCGCCTAGTAGCACAGGCCTCACAGTGTCTAGAAGATGACCCGGGTTAATCTACTTCATGCTCACAGGGCAGTGCCCAGCATGCAGTGAGCGCTCAACAGATACGTCCTGCTGGCATCCTCTGCCATCTTAACCGTCCCCACTGTAAAGGGCCCAGGTATGGATTGAAAAAGGGAACAGAGCCGGGCGTGGTGGCGCACGCCTGTCATCCCAGGAACTCGGGAGGCAGAGGCAGGAGGATCGCAAGTACCAAACCAGAGGCAATCTGCTTCATTTAGCGAGACCTTGTCTCAAAAAGTAAAAAAAAAAAAAAAAAAAAAGAGAAGAAAAGGAGAGGGGGAACATAGGTGACTGTTTTAGGAGCAGTGTCTTAAAATGGAATGGGCCTCCGTTTTGTTGTCCCTGCTGGGAATGTTAATGAAAAAAACAAAAAACAAAACAACAACAACAACAACAACAAAAACATTAAAAACCTCCTTTCAGGTTCCATGGGGATTAAAGAAGGCCAGGAATATAAAGTGCTGCCCCACGCGTCCAGCAGACCATCATAGGCAGCTGCCTGCCTTTCCTTCAGTGTTAAATGACTGGTGACGTGCTCATTGGGTCACTGAGACCCAAATCCCTTTTTAAAGTATATGTTGTTGTTGTTGTTGTTAGGTGCCGTCGAGTTGGTATCTGACTCATAGCAACCCTCATAGGGTTTTCAATGGCTGACTGCTTCGGGATTGCCTTGGGAGTGGATTGCCAGGTCCTTCTCCCATTTTTGCGGTGCTGAGAATTGAACTCGGGACCTCAGAGACTGCAGCGCAGCGCTCTACCAACTGAGCTAAATCCCAGCCCTTAAAATATATAGGTATTTCTTTTTGTTGCAAGTGGCTAGACGTTTGAATTTAAACCTTTCTTAATTTTTTTTCTTTTGAGCCAGGCGCGGTGGCGCATGCCTGTCATCCCAGCATCTCTGGAGGCAGAGGCAGGAGGATCGCAAGTTCAAGACAAAAGGCAGTCTGTGTAACTTAGTGAGACCCTATCTCAAAAAGCAAAAACATGGGCTGGGAGTGCAGCTCAGTGGTCCAGCATTTGCAGAGCATGCAAGCGCAAGGCCCTGGGTTCAACCCCCAGTACCGCAAAAAAAAAAAAAAAAAAGTTTTGGTTTCAAAATATATCTGTATTAACATTTTATATGCAGAATTAATATATACATCACTCAGTTCTGTTAGTTCCATACGTTATTTATTTATTTACACCAGTTTTTAAAAAAAATTTATTTACCAGTTATTTATTTAAAATACACCAGTATTTTATTTATTTACACCAGTAAAGGGTTATCGGCAGTGGTCCAAGGTCATGGTTAGACTTTGCAGCCAGCAAGACCTGGGTTCAGGGTCCTGCCGCCACCGCGTGTGTATTGTTCTGCTCCTTCCAGCCTTTCCACGACCCACCGTTGCTCTCAGGAGAGAGTCCCACACTGCATGCAGGAAGACTAAAGCCTCTGTCACCTCCCCAACCAGCCACACCCAACTCCTGCACTAACCGTCCATGTCAAAGCCATAGCACCCTGTCCTCAGCTCCTTTTCCTTTTCTGCAGGCCTTGCAGACCTTTTCTTTCCCTCCGATCTGCCTTTTTCTACAAATCGTAAAGTAGCACTCGGCAATAAATGAAGTACTGTAATGCCAGCAGCTCAGGAGGCTGAGGCAGGAGGATCGCAGGTCGGAGGCCAGAGGCAGCCTGAGCAACTTAGCGAGACCCTGTCTCAAGAGAAAATAAAAAAGGGCTGGGGGTGTGTCTCAGTGGTAGAGCGCTTGCCTTAGCATTCATGAGACCCTGGGTTCAAGCCTCCAGTCCTGCATTAGTAAATAAAGTAGTACTATGTGCCACAAAACAGGGGAACCTTGAAAACACTGTGCTCAGCGAAAGATGCCAGTCACAAAGGACCACGTATTGTATTAGTGTATGGCTCCAAAAGAGACATATCCTTAGATACAGATCAGCGCAGAGCAGGGGGCTGGGGGTGGGAAAGGTAGAGATGGGGCGCCATGACTAAGGGATGGGTTTCTTCTGGAGTGACAAAAGGGTTCTAAATTTGACTGTGGTGACGGATGGAGAACTCTAACAATGCTGAAAGCCGTTCCTTGGATTTTTGGTTTTTTTTTTTCATTTTTCGGTCCTGAGGGTCCCACTCAGGTCCTCACGTGCGTGCCAAACACCCGCTTTACCACTGAGCAACACTTTCCCCTGAGGCGTAGGCTTTAAATGGACAAATTATATAGTATGCAAATCGTATCACAATAAACCTGTTTTGGAAAAAAAAGCCAGATGTGGTCATGTACACCTGTAATCCCAGCACTTGGGAGGCTGAGGCAGGAGGATCACAAGTTCCAGGCCAGCCTGGGGTACGGAGGGCCACCCTGGCTCCAAACCAACAAACTGGGCTGGGCACATAGCTCGGTGGGGGAGCACTTGCCTAGACCTGTATTACAAGACCTGTCACAGGCAAAATGGCATTTGTGTGACAGTTCGATCAGCGTGTGTTCTCCCCTTCACGATCTGCACTGTCCGACAGGTGGCCGCTGAGCCCCTGAGATGTGACAGATGCTGCCGGGGAACTGATTTTTTGTTTTGATTAATTTACATTTAAAAACTGAACCTCGATTCAGTTATGGGAAAACTTTTAAACGTGATTGTAACAACACGGGCATGCCAATTTTCCTCCCAACTGTTAATTTTATGAAATTTAAATACAAATCAAGTACTTCTGATGACAATTTAGCATCTGAATCAAAGTTTGCCATAGGCATAAAATACGCACCAGATTTTTTGTTTTTTATACTGGGGAGTTGAATCCAGGGCCTTGCATATGCTTTTGCTCGACCATTGACCCCCAGCCCATTTTTTTTTTTTTTACTTTTTTTACTTTGTGACAGGGTGTCCCTAAGTTACGCAGGCTGCCTCTGGCCTTGAACTCACGCATCCTCCTGCCTCTGCCCGCTGAGTCCCTGGGATCACAGGCATGTGCCACTGAGCCTCTGTCTTATTAGGCCACTGTCATCTTGGATCTCAGATCACAGGGCAGCAGCCAAACCTGCCCCTTGAGTATTACAAACCCCATCCACTGCCGGAGTTGGCTGAACTCCCCCAAACCAGGAGGCGACAGAACTGACCTGAGGAAAGGGGTCGGCTGATGCCAGCAACACGTTTTCTGGTTTCAGGTCACAGTGGACGATGTTCTTGAAGTGCAGGTGTCTCAGAGCTACCAGGATCTGAGGAGGGGAGGCGGGGCTGGTGAGAAAGGTAGACAGCAACCTGTCCTGAACCCACCTTCATCAGCCAGCCCCCCAGATACGCTCCATGTTCTTCTTTGCACCTTGAAAGATGCCCGTGGGGTCAAGGGAGGCCTCAGGAGCACCAAGGCACGTCAGCACCCCAGAGCCATTTGTACCCAAGAGCTAAGAGTTGGACACAGAATTCTAGAAAGGCTGGGCTAGAGTGGAAGGGTGGGAAGAGGCTGAGACTCTCTGGCACGTGGTAGACTCCTGAAGAGCTATTAACAGAGCAGAGGCTTTCAAGAAGGTTCTATGGTGTGACTCATTTTTTCTTTTTTAGTATTTCTCAGCCTTTAAAAAAAAAAAAACCTGTGATATAAAGCAATCAAAACAACAAATAAGCATCAGGCATGGTGGTGCACGCCTGTCATCCCAGTGGCTCCAGAGGCGGAGGCAGGAGGATCGCAAGTTCGAGACCAGAGGCAGTCTGTGTAACTTAGGGAGACCCTGTCTCAAAAAACAAGTAAAAAAAAAAATGGGGTGGGGGCGCAGCTCAGTGGTCCAGCACTTGCAGAGCATGCAGGCTCGAGGCCCTCAGCTCAACCTCCAGTACCACAAAAAAAAAAAAAAAAAAAACAAATAGGATGTGGGTCAGACAAGGTGTCACCTTCCTAGAGGTGGGGAAGATTGTGGAGCCACCTGCTCAGGTGGAAAACCAGCCTCTACACTTACTGTGGCCTTGAGCAAGTTTTTTCACCTCTTTGGGTCTCAGTTTCCTTGTCTGTGAAATGGGGATAATACCAGGACCCGCCTCAGGGCTGCCTGACGTTTAAATGTGCAGACGCGTGTTAAGTGCTTAGGGCAGTCAGTGTCTAGCACATGCCAAGCCCTGTCTTAGCCACGGTCACCCCCTCTTATTTCTGGGGTATTTTCTAAGACAGTCCACAGATGCATGAAACGGAATAGTACTGACCCCTATATGTTGTTGTTGTTAGATGCCGTCGAGTCGGGTCCAACACATGGCAACCCTCATAGGTTTGCAATGGCTGATTGTTTCAGGGTTGCTTCAGGAGTGGATTGCCACGTCCTTTCTCCCTTTTTTTTTTTGAGGGAGGGTGGGTACTGAGAGTTGAACCCAGGGCCTCTCGCATGTATGCTTTGCAAGTGCTGGACCACTGAGATGCACCCCTAGCCAATTTTTTTTCACTTTTTGAGACAGGGTCTCGATAAGTTACGCAAACTGCCTCTGGTCTCGAACTTGCGATCCTCCCACCTCTGCCTCCTGAGGCGCTGGACTTATAGGCATGCGCCACTACGCCTAGCCCTTCTCCCATTTTTGAGGTGCTGGGAATCGAACTGAGGGCCTCAGAGAGTGCACAGCAGCACTCTACCAACTGAGCTAAACCCTAGCCCCAACCCTATATATACCATGCTTTTTCCTACACATACACACTTCTGATGAAGTTTAATTTATAAATTAGACATTGTAGGAAATTAACAACTAATAACAGACCAGGAAAATTATAACAATATATGCTAATAAAAGTTATTTAAAACTTGTGAATTTCTTTATTTCTGGCATTTTCCATCTGCCATCTCCAGATTTCCTGGTGAGCTGATTTGTTTTTCTCCTAGTTAATACTGGGAATGCAGATGGCAGATTAAGCCGGGCACCATGGCACATGCCTGGGACCCTAGCTCCTGGGAAGGCTAAGGCAGGAGGATCATGAGTTCAAGGCCAGAAGCAGCAACTTAGCAAGACCTTGTCTCAGAATAAAAAAGTGAAAAAGTAAAAAAGGAGCCAGGGGTGCAAGTCAATGGTACAGCACTGGCCTAGCAACCACAAGGCCTGGGTCTACCCCCTAGTACTGCCAGATTGAAAGCTAGAGAGATCCACGTTCAAATCTTGGCCAGAGAGCAATCCAGCTGGGTGACGGAGAGACTGGTACCTCCCCGAACCTTAGTTTCCTCATCTATAAAATAGGAGTTTATGATACCTACCTCCAAGGGTAGTGGTGATGCCTAAATAAGTTCATGAGATAAAGGGCTGAGCACAGGAGTTAGGGGTGAGCAGGCAAGAGCTCTGAGAACAGAAATCTGCAGAGAGAGGGAGAAAGAAAGGAGAGAACAGGCAATAAAAGTGGGGAAGAAATGGAAGACCAGAAAGAGAAAGTATCTTGGCTGCTGAAAGCAGTCAGTTCCCTCTCCTCTCCTTAAGTCTACATAGACCTGCCTCAGTGGGTCTCCGTCTCCATCCCACCAGCCAGCCTGATAAACATAGACACAATGCTGAGACACAAGCCCGCTGGCCAGGGCAAAGGAAGAGAAGCCCACAAACTACAAAAGGGAACATTGTACATTATAAAAGTGAAAACTCTCAAAGGCAAATAAAAGCCATGAATGAAGAGGCAAATAAATACTAAGCCAAAAGAACTGAACAGCAAAAGTGACAAAGATCTAACAATGTCCCTCATATATAAAGAGTTCTTACAATTCAATAAGCAAAAAAATAATCCAACTTTAAAAAACTGTGCAAAAGGTCCATTAAAAAACAACTAATAATATGCTCAATCCCACCGGTAATTTTTAAACTGCCAAATAAAGTCATAAGAATCACTTTTCTACCAATAGGACTAGCAATTATTTTTATCTAGTTGGTAAGAAGAGAAAAAATAGACATCTCCCTACTGTGTTGGTGGCAGCAGAAATTAAAAAGGATTTTAGCGAACTAAACAACATCTTCAAAAAATTAAAAGCACATTTCCTAAGACTCCAAAGTCTACTATTTGAAATGTGCTCTATTGAAAGTCTCACATCAGAGCCCAATGTTTGTAAATGGATGGCCACAGGATGTGCTTGATAATGGTGCAAACGCTTAAACAAACTACACGTTTAACAGCTGGGGAATGTGGTAAGAGAGGACATGATGTAACTCACTACTGTTACAGTGAAAAGGGGATAGAGAGCAATAGACAATGGTATATAAGATGGAGAATCAGTTAACATCTATGTGTGCACACAAATGACTTATTTTTTCCTATAATAATAATAGTCATATTGCTTGCTAGTATTCAATTATTTTTTCTAGTTCTTAGTTTTATTGTTTTTCTATTATTGTCTGTTGTTAGGTGCCATTGAGTCAGGTCCATCTCATAGCGACCTGTGTACAATAGAGCAAAACACCTCCCGACACTGTGCCAGGCACACGATGGTTTTTGTTTAAGCCCATTGTTGCAGTCAGTGTCAATCTTTTTCTTCATTGACCTGCCATTCCTTATTACTCCATTATCCTGTTTATTGTTATTACGCTATTTTAAACACATTCCTGTTTCTGTATTCTTTTTCTCTGACTGCTATCATTACTAGTCTAAAATATTTCTATCGTGTGTCATCAATGCCCACAGGGTCGGCCTGGCGTGCAGGCTCGCAGGGCTTCCGCCAGGGGGCACCCGAGGCTGGGCGGCAGCGGCGGCGGCGGCGGGCGACGCACCTGCGTGATGAGGAACTTGGTCAGGCGCTCGGGCAGCCGGCCCTTCTCGCTGGAGAGGATCATCTCCAACATGTCCCCGTGCAGCTTCTCCATCACCACAAACACCTTCTCAGGCGTCTCGAACATGCACTCGAGGTTCACGATCCCGGGGTGCCGCAGACTCTGGGGGACGCAGGGAGGCGTCAGCGCCCAGGTGGTCCATGAACTGACGCCCCAGAGGCCCAGCGTGAGAGCGGGTGGCCAGCAAACAAGAAAGATGTCCCTTGGACCACGCACTGGGAGAACAAAGAGGGCTTCCGACAGGCCATGCCCCAACGACCCGCCCCATCTGCCAGGTGCCCAGAAGGAGGTGGGTTTTTCGAGGGTGGGGGTAGGGCAGCTTTTTGAGACAAGGTCTTGCCATGTAGCCCAGGCTGGCCTCAAACTCGCAATTCTCCTGCCTCCACCTCCTGAGTATTTGGATTATAGGTGTGCGCCACTCTGCCCAGCTCTAGAAGGATCTTTGCATGGTGAAC
>VMDO01003225.1:0-14118 GCA_007922755.1 Pedetes capensis
GGTATATTCAATAGACGTCTCCAGCACCACAATTCAAAAGCATCAATTCTTTTTCTGTCTCTCTTGTTCAATGTCCAGCTTTCACAACCATATGATGCCACTGAAAATACCATGGCATGAGTCAGACACACCTTCGTCTTCAATGTGGTTGAACATAATCGCCGAAGTGTTAAAAAAGTAAATGTACAACTAACTCCAGAGAACATGCTTACTGATACATTAAGACCGAGATGCCTCTCTTGTGTTGTTGTTGTTAGGTACTGTCGAGTCATGTCTGACTCCTAGTGACCCTTATAGGGTTTTCAATGGCTGACTGTTTGGGGATTTCCTCGGGAGTGGGTTGTCACGTCCTCCCGTTTTTGTGGTGCTGGGAATTGAACTCGGGATCTCAGAGACTGCAGAGCGGAGCTCTACCAACTGAGCTAAATCCCAGCCATATACATACACAGACACACACACACACACACACACGCACACACAAACACAATACGTTGTTGTTGTTAGGTGCCATCGAGTTGTGTTCGACTCATAGTGACCTTATAGGGTTTTCAATGGCTGATTGTTTCAGGATTGCCTCGGGAGTGGGTTGCCACGTCCATCTCCCGTTTTTGTGGTGCTGGGAATTGAACTTGGGACCTCACAGACTGCAGAGAGGGTGCTCTACCAACTGAGCTAAATCCCAGCCCACATATATATATATATATATATATATTTCCCCTATACTAGAGTATCTTTAAATTTAACTCAGAATATAAACCTTATGGAGCACTTATTTGACGCACAATCTGTTAGAAGCTCTGTACACAGTGTGAGCCCTCTGAGGTCAGGAGTGAAGCTATCCTCTAATAAAAAATCTCAGGATGAAAAGGTCAGGGGTGGGAATGGGTGAAAGCCCATGTCCCAGAGAGGAGCCATGTGGAATGCTGAGGCTTGCGAATAAAAGTCTGATGGACAGAGATTAAAGCCAGCTTCACTAAGATCACTCATTAGCTTCAGAGGAAACGTCACACCTGTGTGTGGAGAAAGCACAGAAACACCATTTAACTAAGAGAGGAGACCTCAGCCCGGCATACGGGGCCTGCACCTTCACACACAAACGTGTGCATGCACACCCACACAGAGCTCATGTATCCAGGGAAGAAGATCATCAGCACTGAGACAAGTTGACACAGTCTGCCTCCTAGGTGAGCCCCTGGGAAGGGGGTGGCTCCATGTAGCTCGGCCTCCTAACGTGCACAGAGCACCTGTTCAAATGCATGGGAAGGAGGAGGGAAGACAGGATGGCAGAAAGAAGGGGAGCTCCAAAAGAAGAGAAAACAGGGAATCTCCATCCTTGAATCAGAAAAATAAATATACAAAAGCTGAACAACGAACAAACCACAAGGATGACAGCCAGAGAGGCTCACGGAGCCAGCCATCTGAAGGGGCAGTGTGGAGTAGCGTGGAAGGACCGCTTTGTCTTCATTGTGGCTGTCTGGCACCCACGGGGCAGGGACCTGTTTTGTTCTTTTGTGCTGGCACTCGTCAGCTGCTCAGAACAACAGCTTCATGACCTGCTGGCCCTAGTCAGGCGAGGCCGGGAAAATTCAGCCCAGCACCTTCCCTGTCCTGGGTCCCTCTGAGCCCATCGATGAGAAGAGGCCGGTCCACAGCACGTCACCATGACTCACACAAGACTGACGACGGACTGTGAGCCAGGCCCCAGGATGCCTGTGTAGGACAGATACGGAGCCTACACGAGGCAGGAAAGCACTGTAGTGTGACTCCAGGTGAGGCTCGCCACAACTTTCCACTCTGTTTCATTTCAATTTCTCCTTAACTGTTCCTCCCCAGCTCACTAAATTGATTTTGAATCTCTTGGCACAGAAGGCCCTGGAGGGAGACGGAGTTAATCTTGTATTTCTTTCCTCTTCCTGAGTTGGGGATCCAATGTGATCGGCATTGAAGAAACTGAATTACAGGTAACAGAACAAAGAACTAAAGGCCTGGTCTTATTCTAGGATTTTTAAAAAGTCAAATGCAGAGACAACATTTGGATCTGAGTCGCCCGTGCGTACTTCCCTGGACACAGTGTCATTTTCAGGGAAATAAAGAAAATTGAGCCACTGTAGCCGGACAGCCAGGCGCTCTGGCCTGACGCGCGCAGACGCTGACTCTGGATGACAAGCTCCCAGCAACCCGGAGGGCTTTGCAGCAAAGGGCTCTGTTTGTTTTCAGATTTTGAAAAGGAACGGAAACAGATGTGCCCGACTAAGCCTGGGGCAAGTCAGGAACCTGCTTAACCTTCCGGGGGATCGCACTCCGTCGTTTAGCTCGGAATTCACTTCTGCTATCTGAGCTTTTCCTCTAATCCAGGTTAGATGAGAGACAAGACGTGAGACAAGACGTGAGCCTGTCACTCACAGACGCGCACACTCACAACTCTCCAACAGCACCATTTCCTGCAGAATGGTGTTTTATCTTCAAAACAAAAACATGTCATTTTCACGTTCTGGTACCACACTGGCCCCAACAGGCTAAACGCAGTGTTGCCTGATCCTGCGTGGGACTTGTGGCTGGAGAGCAGAAGCCATGGGAACCACCCTATTTGCTTCCTGTCCCAGCTGTTCTCCTTCTCTTGTTCACGTGTATTAGGAGGAGAAAAGAATTCAAGATCTTCAGTCAAGCATGTTAGTCTTCCTGAATTTTAGCTGAAAAATCTGATTTTGTAGCTGTGTAAAAATAAAGAGATGAAGTAACACCCATTCTCCATGTGAAAAACAAGTGAGTTTTGCTTCAAGTAGCCAGAAGGGGAGAAAGACAACAATGGGATTTAAGCATATTGGAGTCTCCACAGAGAAACACAAACAAGGTTTTGCAAGAGAGAGACAGAGACAGACAGACAGACCCCCACACAAGAACACACAGAGAAGGGAGGAATTAAAATTAAATAAGTATCAGAATGGTATTTTCAGTTACATCATATGCTCATGAAAGCTGGACAGTGAAAAAGGGAGACAAAAGAAGAACTGATGCTTTTGAATTATGGTGCTGTAGATGAATATTGAATATACCATGGACTGGCAAAAGAACCAACAGATCTGTCCTAGAAGTGCAACCAGAGTGGTCCTCGGAAGCAAGGACAGCTAGACTGCATCTTATGTATTTTGGACATGTTTCCAGAAAGGACTAATTCCTGGAGAAGGACATCTTGTTTGGGAGAGTAGAAGGTCAATGAAAAAAAGATCCTCAACTAGAGGGACTGACATAGTGTCTGCAAAAATGGGCTTAAATATAAGTAAGATAGTGTGCCTGGCGCAGTGTTGGGGAGTGTTTCTGTTGTACATAGGGTTGCTATGAGTCAGACTTGACGGCACCTAACAACAACAACAAGCAACAGAAAACCAGTATTCTATGGCCTGCAAGGATCATTGTTCTATATGTGTTAGTTACTGGCATTTACAAGCAAAATTCAGGGAGCAATGAAACATAACAACATTTAAGGTGGACCTGGAAATGCATAGAAAATCTCAATGACCAGGTAAATAACTTATTGTCCACATATGTATCTTCTAATCAGAATAGCTGTCATAAATATGTGAAAAACTATAGCACTGCAACTTACTGAGCTTAACCTACTCACTTCTTTATTTGTTCTTGGTGATCTGCTGGAACATGGAATGTTGCCAGCATTTAATTGGCTTAGTGTTTTAAACTAAGGAGACATCCATTGGTTAGCTAGGGCTGAGGGACAGCTAAGGGACATGACTAACTGTAGTCAGATAACCTGCTACACACTGGAGAACCAGAATGATGTTGTTGTTGTTGTTGTTGTTGTTGTTGTTGTTAGGTGCTGGTACAACAGACAAAACACTCCCCAACAGTGTGCTGTGCCCAGCACTGTGTCAGTGCTTCTCTGCTCATCATAGGGTTTTCAATGGCTGGTTGTTTTGGGAGTGGGCTGCAGGTCTTTCTCCTGTTTTTGCAGTGCTGGGGATTGAACCCTGGGCCTCAGAGAGCACAGAGCAGCACTCTACCAACTGAGCTAAATCCCAGCACTGGAGGAGGAGAAAGCACTGTAAAACTGGCATCCGCTGTCTAAGGAGCCAACCTTGGTGACTAACAGAGCTCCCAGCTGTTTAAGAGGAGAGTGAAGGAAGGCTCTCCCCCACCACTCCTCGCTTCCACGACTTCCGCAAGAATAGTGCCATAGAATTCCCAGGGTATCTGATCGCTGATCGTCTGTATCAAATTCCCTGTATCTTCTGCTCTCACTGTGTGAAGCCTAAAGTGGAAGTGACAAGCAACAGTCACAGGTTTCCAATGTTCCTGACGCCAAGGTATGACGGAGCGGGGATGCTGAGGATGGTCCATCCCCAGAACTCAAGTCTGACAAAGATGAGTGATTGCACAAATGAGTACAGGTGCTGGTCGTGAGACCCAGAGACCAGATGAGTCCCTTGCTACCCAGTCGCCCTCTGCCCGGGGATTCTGGAGCGCAACTTCTAATTGCACACATTAAAATAAACTGCAGACAAGCAGGCCCCTGAGGACACGTTTCCTGAGGAGTATTTAAAATCTCTTGGCCATTCTATTAATCGCTTAACAGCAAGACCAACATCAGCCAGTAGACTATGGAGCTGGATGACAAACTATTGGAAATTGCGGGACTCCGGAAGGAATGCCACAGTTGCATTCTGTGACATACTGCAATGACATAACCCCACAGGAGGCAATGTGAGGTGGGCCCCCCAGCTCTGAGTAACAGCGACGTGATGAAGTGGTTGGACTGCGTGGGTTCATCTGCAAAGCTAACAACAGCCCCGCTGTCGCCCATGGGATTGATGAAGGTATCATAAAAATTACTTCTAATAAAGTGCTCAGAGACTTTTCTTTCCAAGGGAAACTGATTGCTGACATAGGGTATGGGGTAGAGGTTTCCTCTGAAGTTTTTTGGAGGGAAAACATACCTGGGGTGTCCTCAGGCTGGCTGAGGGCAGAGCATTGATTTTGTGTTTTCAGTCTCTTTTTAGAAGTTTACAGCAAGACTTACAACTTCCACTTCCCCCTCCAACCCTGCTGTTTGGCCCATCTGAATAGCACCCATCCATTGTTATCTCAGGGGAAACATATTTTGAGTTTAATAGAATTCTTAATGCTTCAAATTGCATATGAGGAGCCCATTCAACCTATCCTACCACCCTGGTGAGTGACGCTGTCTGATCTCATCAGCTAAGCACGGTCAGCCTGGTTAGACCTTGCACGATAGACCTCTTGGGAACAGTTGGTGCTGCTGGCTTGGAAGAAGGACCCAGAAACCCACCCTATGAATAGCAGAGAAGCACTGACAGTGCCAGGCATGGCACAGTGTTGGGTAGTGTTTCATTCTGTTGTATATAAGGTCACCATGAGTTGGACCTGACTCGACGGCACCTGACAACAACAGCAGCAGCATATTTACCCATAATTACAGAGTTGGAAGCCTGTATGGGAGTTAGAATCCCATGTAACATACACTGTGGGCCTCATTTGTAGACAGCCAAAGTCCTGTGTTTAAGGACTTTGTACAATAAAATTCTGTTTAAATATTATGACTATGCCAGGTGCAGTGGTGCACGCCTGTCATCCCAGCACTCAGGAGGTTAAGGAAGGTACATTGTGAGTTGGAAGCCAACCTGGGCCACATAGTGAGACTCTGTCTCAAAAACAAACAATAAGAGCCTGGTGTGGTGGTGTGCACCTATAATCCCAGTGGCTCGGGAAGCGGAAGTAGGAGGATCACAAATTCGAGACCAGAGGCAGTCTGTGTAACTTAGTGAGACCCTGTCTCAAAAAGTAAAAATGGGCTGAGGGTGCAGTTCAGTGGTCCAGCACTTGCAGAGCATGCAAGTGTGAGGCCCTGGGTTCATCCTCCAGTACCGTAAAAAAAGAGTAAAATATAAAATAAATAAATAAATAAATAAATAAATGACAGAGAAAAGAAAAAGAAAGAAAGGAAAAAGAAAACATCACGACTTGATGATTATGCTTATTCCACACCACACACAAGAACTCCAGGGGTAAAACTTTCTTAGCTCCTCTGAAGGTAAGGAAATGGCCCTCCATGCAGCACTGGTGGGCTGGGCATTGTCGCCACCTTCCCAGGGCACAACCTTCAGAGATGGCAGGAGAGATCTGCTTAGGTGCTCTGTCTAACACAGAGATTCCATCATCAGGACTTCCCTACAAGAAAACAGCTGGGCCAATCTATGAAGTCTGAAGACTTAGCACGCTTAGTCAAAGCATTGTAAAAAACATAAACATCCAACAGAAGGGGTAGGCCTAATATGTTTATGGTGTCCAAGTTAATACTCTATAAAGGAATTAAAAATCGTGATGTCATTAGAACTAATACATCTGTAAGATTTGGGGAAATGATGTCATAGAAATTCATATGTACATACACTAGCAACATTTTGAAAATAAAAATTTTTAAGAAGTCCATAATTGCATTAGGAGCAATAAATACTTAAAATAATTTTGTAAAAATTATCAAAGTTCTGTATAAATCATTATAAATATAAAGTAAGGCTTAAAGAAATGAATGGACATATCATATTCAGATTGTTAAAATATCTATTCCCCCTAAATTGATCTATAGCTTCAATGCAATGCCACAGGATTTTATAGAAATTGACAAGATGATCCTAAAGTTTATATGGACATGAAAAAATTCTATAATAGTTAAAACAGCTCTGAAACAAAGTTGTTGGCTAACATTACTTGATTTCTAGACTTAGTAAAATCTATGCCATGAAGACAGCACAATATTTCTATAAAAACAGACATACAGATCAATGAAAGACCTATAGACAATAAATTAATTTTCAACGAAGACACACAAGCAATTAAGTGGGAAAGAAGAATATTTTCAATAGATGTTACTGAAACAACTGAATAATCTTATAGAAAAAAATAATTTCGAACCCTACCTCATACCCCACACAAAAATTAATTTCAGATACATTTATATTTTTAAGAGAGAGCACTAAAACCACTATAAGTTCTAGAAGGAAAAAAAAGAAAATATCTTTGCAAACTTAGAGTAGGTGAAGATTCTTAGGAGTCAAAATGTACCAATCACTAAGGGAAAAAACTGACAGACATCAACAAAACTTTAAACTCTCCTCATCAAGACACAGTCAAAAGAGTGAAAAGATAAAACACAGAGTGGGATAAAATATTCACAGCACATACATCTGACAGAAGACTTGTATCTAGAATATGAAGAATTCCTGCAAATCTATCACTGGACTAAAACATGAGAAAGGGCTAAGAACCTGGCTGGACACTACACAAAGCAAGATGTATAAGTGGCCAATCTACACTGGAAAATATTCTGAGCACCACTAATCACCAGAGAAAATAAAAAATGGAACCACAGTGAGATGCCACTCCTTTATCCCCCTTGAATATTTAAAATTACAAAGGCCCTCAGTACCAGCTGCTCCTGAGGATGGAGTGACTATAGCGCCTACCAGCTGTGTGGAAGAAGATCGTAGCACCTTAGAAAATGGGCTGGGACTGGTGTTTCGTGGTGGTTGTTTCGTATGTGGGTGGTTGTTGTTGTTGTTGTTGTTCTTTTTTGTTTGTTTGGTACTGGGGATTGAAACCAGGGTCTTGTGCAAGCTAGCAAGCTCTACCACTGAGCTATACTCCAACCCGTGGAAGTTTTTTATGTCTGTCCTATAAACAAGCTATCCAGCCTACAGGCACTTATCCAAGAGCAATGAAAATCGACATCACCCACAGCCTTGCACAAGAAGGCTGAGCTTATTCTCCTAGGGTTGCCTTGTTGTGTTCCCGATCCTGTTACCTCCTACCACAGTCCAGCTGAGCCAGTCAATTTCTGGAACATGACCAGCTCTTCTTCAGAACCTGGTGAACCCAACAGGTGACCCCCACTAACTGATAGGAGGCACTTGGGGAAAGTCCTGTGAGAAGCCATGGCTCCTTACCTGAGCGCTGGAGGAAGGTGTTCCAGTTAAAGGCGGCGTTTGGTATCGTGGCAACTCCTGGTCAAAGAGACAAGAAAGAGAGAGTTCCCTTCACCCACACCAAAACCCCATCTGCCCTCACGTGCTGAAATGTTGATTCCTATGAAGCCATGTGGGTCCTGAGTGCCTCATTAGAATCCCACTGACCCCCAGCCCTGGAGGTTTAAGATTCCCCCACAGATTCCACCTGAGTGGCCACCCCGCTCAGCTTCCCACACATTGCCAGACTGTCTAGGGTGTCCCACAGGCCTCACATTCCTTAAAGGGGCGTGGCAACGGTTTCTAAATCACTAGCAAGTAACCGCTAACAATTCCACATAAAAAGTTTATCCTTACAAAATTCACCAAATCATGTAGAACATCTGCTATCTGTCTCATTTCCTCAGACACATTTGTTAAGTTTAAATTTTTCATAAGCAAACACCAAGCATTTCAAGATTTAGAAAGCTCAGATCAGAGGCAAGGTTGGGCATGTAATATTGGCAACAGGAACATCTCAAAGTCATATAACATGTAAATTTCATCATCTAACCACCCCTGCACCCCAGCTTTGTCATTGTCATCTGCCCTGAATGATGCAGACGACAGGCTTCAGCAGGTGTCTTCCAGGGGGTCTGAGGCAGGTGCCTTCCATGTGCTGCCTGGAACCCCAAAGCCTCCTGTGGCTGGGTAGTTTGAGCTCTCCCATCTTTCTGGCTGGAAACCAAGACCCAAAGGGGTCACTGGCTCACCAGGGTAGAGGGTGTAGACGCAGGGGCTACCCTCACGCCAGGGCTGTGCCAGGTTTTCTGCTGTACCAGCACCTCCTGGGCAATTAATCAGGCCATGGCAAAGGCCCATGGAGGCTCAGATTTCCACCTGCCTTAACTCTCAAGCACTGTCTATATGTCTGGCGGCGCCAGCACACCTTTTCCACCACGGGGCTTCAGGAGTTTGTCTGCAAACATCAGACCACGTTGCCGTGGTGCCATGATGTACAGCAAGCGTGACCTCGATGTTCAGCCGCAGGGAAAGGCCCAGGGCAGCATGGGCTTGGGGTGAGTCACCTGCCCTTTGGTCCTGTTCCCACGCTCTGCTGTGCAGGGCAGTGGTTTGCAAGTGTGACTGGCACTGACAGCATCTGGTCAAGGGTACCACATGCTGCCACTAGGCAGGGGAGCCCAGGTTGCCCAGCTCAGGTTGACTGAGAGGCACTCAGCATTTGGTATCCATTTTCTACATGTCCCACAGAGGAAGCATCTGGCACTTGCACTGATGGAGAAGGGTAAGTGATCTGCATTTTAAATGATTCTTTCATAATTTTTCCCATTCATCTCTCATTATAATGTTAGAAAATGATGAACATGCATCCATGCTCCTAATTATTTTAAAGGAAATCTCAGAAATACTATATCTCATCCATACATATTTCAGTGCATGTTTCTAAAGGGCACATTCTCTTAAAATATAATGTATATTTAAAACTCCTTACCTTGGCTCTGGACAAAGATCTTATCCTTGGCATGTGGCTTTTGAAAGGAGAGGAGAGAGAGAAAAAAGTAAGTTTGATGATCCATTTTATGCTTTTTAGAAATAAGATGAAAGTCACTAAAAATCATGCTAGAAAAGACTCCTAAGACTCATCTACATAGCTGGGCAGATTCGTCACTCTAGAGCACAGGTTCCTTCCATGTGTAATGACTTTTGCCATTAAAAACACAGCACCTATGAGGCAAACAGCACAAGGAAGATCCTTAAATTAGGCTCTACCTGGTCTCACAACCTCACAGCTGCTGTTAGCAGAAGAGCGACTGAAGCTTCTGGAGAACAGCAGTGAGCCCTGAGTCCTGGCACAGGAGGGGGAGGCTTGGGAGTGCGGTTTGGGGGTCACGTCTTTAGGTGGAAAGGAGGGCTCCCCAGCCTTCAGGACAAAAGAAGAAGGAAGGAAGGAGGCCACGTACAAGAAGAAAAAGAAGAGGAGGGCGTGGAAGAGGGAGGGAGAAAGGAAGGAGA
Organism: Pedetes capensis; assembly: GCA_007922755.1. Lineage (NCBI taxonomy): Eukaryota > Metazoa > Chordata > Mammalia > Rodentia > Pedetidae > Pedetes > Pedetes capensis. The sequence continues at coordinate 10,008 of VMDO01003225.1, forward strand.
CAAAGGGAGGAGGGGCCGGGGCCCCACTACATTGGGGAACAGACAGCTGCACAAGTGGGCAGGTTCCTCCCAGTAGGGGAAGAGAGTTTGGTCCCCATCCAGGGAGGCTCCCAGTGCCTCCCAGCACCCAGCAAAGAGGTGGCACTTGCATGGCAGGTCTGGCTTATTTGTGCCAAGATACTAACTTACTGCTCCTTGGGGTGTTTCTTAGGGAAACATCACAAAACTACTAGAGAGAAAAAATCCATTTCTCCCGTTCAGTGAGAAAGGAGGCTGAAATCTTTGGTAGACACAAAGCTAGAAGCAGGAGCAGCAAGAAATAAGCCAGGAAGCAGCAAGGGGGCTGTATGGTCGCCAACAGCTGTTCTCTAAGTGCCCAAAATATAGTCTTCTATGGGGAGAGCCGCAGCATGGGCTACTTTGTGTCCTGTGAACAGGATGTCCCAGAAGAATTCAGGGAAGGATTAAATTAGCCACATAGCTGGAGGTCACAAAAGCCACAGCCCTCCCTTGCTCATGCATGCGTGAACTTGTGTGGGCATGCATGTGGTGTGTAGGGAGGAGCACAGCACTGTCCTTAAGCAATATAACCATGGCACCGTGAGCTGGGTGCTGGGCCACTTTAGCCTTTGTCCCCAAGCCAGTTTTACGCTTTGAGAGCAAGTGAGGTTAACACAGCCCTGCAGGAAGAGGGAGAAGTGGCCCATGTCCTGCCTAGTTGGTGGTCAGGTCTGGGGAGCACAGCTGTGAGGCAGAAGTCGGTTTGTGTACATGGAGGCTCCCTTTGGCTTTGGTCTTGTCTGTGGCATCTCATTTTTATGCTGAACCATTAGAACTAGAGGCCTGAAAAAGCCTTGATTGTTCTAATCAGTGACCATACAGTGGACACGCCTGCCCACTCAAGATGCCCTTGAACTAGTATGCCCCACCAAAGAAAGAGTTTCAAAATCCTCTCTACTAACTAAAAAAGATGGAAACCCTAAAAGCTTCCTTTTGCTGGGTGTGGTGGCCATGCATGCAATCCCAGCACTCAGGAGGTAGAGGCAGGAGGATGGAGAATTCCAGGCCAGCCTGGGTTCCACAGTGAGACCATCTTGAAAAATAAACAGATAAAATTTTTAAATAAATAAGAATGTATCAGATGGCATCTCTACCTTAGAGCTAGTGCACATATTTGACAAAGGTTAATCGCTGAGATTAAACTTTCCGCAAATGGGGACCACAATAAGGATGGTTTTTGTAATACAGGAAACAATTTAATGCTCTCCTGTTCTCAAAACTAATCATTTTTATTTTGAAATTGTAGTAGAACTTCCGATTATGGCTTGGTGAAAAGTACATAGTCTGATCAAAAAGTCCATTGAATGCCACTGCCAGGTCTACCCAGTGGAAAGGTAGGGTCTTCTATACTAGAAGTGGCAAGTGGCACACTGAATCTTCCTGCCAGTGTGTGACAAGTTCAGATTTATTCCATGCTGTCAGTTGGGTGCAACCTACAGCTGAGAGAAGGTATGTTTTAAAGTGGTCCTAAATCACAGGTCACAAGCCTCGCTCTGATACAATTTCTGTCAAGTCCACATGTCGGTGTGTCCTCATCACCTCATTCACTGGATGTGGCACTGTGCAACCTCTGGCTCTTCCCCAAAGACAAAATAACATAGAAGGTAAATGTTTTAAGTCAATTCAGGACATTGAGGCACCCACAACAGTGCAACTAAAGATGCTCAAGAAAGGGAACTCCCAGAACTGCTTCAGAATGCAGCAAGTGCGGTGAATGAGTGAAGCCAGGGGATTCTGAAGGGGATTGACAGCCATGCATCTTTCACTGTAATACATCTTGTAAAATTTGGACATCTGTGATACTTCTGGATCATGTGTGTAGAGTAATTACAAACTACTTAAAAGCAGTCCTGACAGACATACAGCATTCATGAAATGTATTTATGCCACAGATAACATATAAAGTTGGCACTTCTCAAGGGATCTAGTCTATTACTCTCCCCTCTCTTGAGAATCTGTTACCAAGCAAGGAAAAGGAATAATATTCAGAAGAGGGGGGGTGAGGGGACACGGACCTGCCACTGAGCTGCAATTGGACTGCAGAAAACGCTTCCATGAAAACATATGCATGTGGGACGAGGAAGGTGTATAAAAGTGAGATGGGGCTGCTACACTGTGGAATCCCACAGGGAGCAGGCACAAGATGTGAAACCAGAGGGACTCATGCCCTGGGTAACCTGCACCAGCGCCAGAGTGTAGTCAGGCTCAGGGGTGTGAGAGGACATCAGAGAGGATTTCTGGTTTCCAAGCAGCTACGTCTCTGAAGGCCACAAGTCCCACAGCTATTGTTAGTGTTTTCTAGAGTGTGTCACCCTCCTGAAGCCACCTGGCAAGGAGTGCTGGCGCTCCCAACCTCCCTAGCTCCTGCAGCGGGTGCACTCCACAGTGGCGCTCTGGGGCCCGTGAGCTCCCCAGCCTTCGACTTACTTTAAGGAAGTCTCTATTCCCAGGGGCCTCACATGGAAAAGGAAAATGTAAGGAGCACTTGCCATCCATCAAGAAATCGCTGAGGAAAACCAACCTTAATAGCAGTTGCTAAAAATGATTAGCTTCTAAGATGTGATCAGTCCCTGGAGGCTCTGGTACAGAGCAGGGTAGGGAGGGCCAGCCCACCAGCCAGGTAGACAGAGGATGAAAACCAGGGCGGGCGGATGTTTGAAAGCTTCTGTGTGGGTGGAAACTACAATGAAGGTGACGCGTGGCGTCCCAGCCAAGGCTGAGATGCTCTTCAGAGACAGATAGAAAGCAACAGCTGCGCAAGAAGACAGCATGCTCCGCTACAGGCTCCAGGACCTGTTAGCATGCAGCTGGATCCGGTTAGGTCAGCATTCACACCTACAGGAACTTGGGGTGCCCACCTGTGGCAGGAGCTCTGCCTGCAACAGCCACTGAAATCTGTCCAATCTGTCCCACTCACTGCCTTTTAATTTCCAAAGGAATTCCGATGAGAACACGTACATGCCAAAAACAAAATCACACAGTAGAAACTGCCTAACATGACAACTTCAAGAAAGGTATTTTTCTTTAGAAGCTGATGTAGATAAATCAGGCCCCCCCGAAAGGAAAGTTTCCAAATTAAAAAATTAAAAATTGCTACAATGGTAATAGCACTGGAAAGCTCAGCTTGATGCTGACCTCCCAGCACGCTGACGAGCCCTCTGCCTCTCACTGTGCTTCTCACAGTGTGACAAGTGCTTTAAACAGTATTTATTCAAACCTGGCCTGCAGCCGTATTACTATGGCATCTGATCCCTTCAGGTCTCAGAAGGTAAGCAGGGTTGGCCTGGTTAGTTTTTGGATGGGAGAATGCCTGGGAACACCAGGTGCCATAGGCTTGGGAGAAGGACCTGGCAACCCACTCCCAAAAAACAATTAGCCGTTGAAAACCCTATGAATAGCAGAGAAGCACTGACAATAGTGTCTCACTTGTTGTACGTGGGGTCACTATGAGTCGGACACCAACTTGACAGCACCAAACAACAACAGCAAAAATTCAAACTGGAGATTTTTAAAAAGTGGTTCAAAAATAAATATTTGAAAATAGACAATGTCCTCTAAGCAGAATGCAGACTGGAAAGAGTGTGACCAGAGGAGCAAAGGGCTTTGGGAGCCGTGGAGACCTAGAAAACACAATCACTGTTTCTGGTGGGACACGAGGCTGCTGTTAAGATACACAATCGATTTTTAGTTTCAGGGTAATGTTTTTAATACATTCTGGTGAAAGTCCCATGATTTAGAGAAGACACTCTAAACCTGGACCAGAACTGGAAAGAGTCAGTCTTGCACTCTCTGTCTCTATTGTGCACTGCCACAAGAATCAAACCCTAGGAAGGATACTTTTTAAATTTTCCACAGCCCATCTCTCACAGGTAGAAAGGAGCAGTGACTCAGAGTCTGAGAAATGCCAACTCAGGGAAATCATCCCACAAACCAGCAGAGTCAGGCTGCCCTCAGACAGGATGGTGCCAGGGCATGGGTGGTGCACACTGGCCCACGAGCTGACCTGGTGAGAAGCTTGTGGGGAGCGCACACCCTGTCAAATTAGAACTGC